>VDFB02146649.1:0-45053 GCA_007258455.2 Sequoia sempervirens | reverse complement strand
TCCCTCTTTTGAACCCTTTAATCTCAACAATTTTCAAAATAAATTAGTAGTTTAGAAAGTAGACTCAGAGCACTTGGATCCTTGTTTTTGTTCCATCTCAAAAATTTTGAGTGTAGCTATCCTCAATTTCACGTCCAAGGTCAGTATTTCCTGATTTCAGAAAAAAAGTGGCCACTTAAGCCCCTTTTTTGGGAACCATCTTTGGTGCACTTACCCTATAAATGATATGAAAAGGATAGATGATTAAAGATATGATATGAATGTAATTTGTGACAAATGATAAATAATGGGATGAAATGAACATGATTAATAATTATGAGATGTATGATGGAATGAAATGTAATGGAATGATGATAAAATGATAATGATAAAATGTAATGAAATGATGATGAAATGTTATGATAAATGTAATGAAATGATGATGAAATTATAATGATAATGTAATGAAATGATAATGATAATGTAATGAAATGATGATGAAATGGTAAAATATGAAAATGACAATGATATGAAATACCTAATGAATAAATGAATGATATGAAATGATAAAGGATCTAAATGATATGCAATGAAATGATAATGCATAATGATGGATAAATAAATGATAAAGGATCTAAATGATATGCAATAAAACAAAGATGATATAAAATGAGAATGATCAATGATATGCAATGAAATGATATGAAAAATGAAAAATGAAATGATAATGGATAATGATGGATAAATAAATGATAAATAATCTAAATGATATGAAAATGAATGATAAAGGATAAACTATATGATATGTAGAGTACCTAGATGAAATGATAATGATTGAAGATAAAAGATGATAATGAAACAAATGTCTGAATGCCCTCCACAAATAGTCCAAAGAGACATGAAAAACATTGATGTTTTTATTCAGCCTTTCAAAACTCTGATGCAAATCCAGTATGCAGATATGTATAATGATCTAAATGAAATGCAATGAAACAAAACCAACTATTTGTTGAGCCCTTTGTTAGCATTCTTGAATCATCATAGAGCGTTTTAAAATGTTGGAAGTATGTACAAACATCAAAGGGGAAATTAGCACCAATGATAACATGAGTACAACTTTCATGATTTTTGATATAGCAAGTGAACACAAGCATTGAGGTATAATTGAATCGAGATGACCTGAGCATTTCTTGCTTAAACAGAAAAAGATTAACCACTTTTTGATGCAAATTTGGAACTGTCATTAATGATATGCTTTGAAAATCATGTCTCGCGACATATTTGCACCAAATTGATAGTTAATCTCAAGACAACAGATAAAGAAAAATCATTCTCTTTCCTCGCCACTCTAGTTCAGTACATCATCGAGTGTGCTCCAAAGGAATGATAGCGAAAATAAAACAACCATTGTTCAAAATATAATACTGCTATTCCAAACATTATTCAGATTTTAGATCATCCAGATATGAGTCATGATATGAAATTTGCTGACAACTGTGATATGGATCAATGATTGGGTAGCTATTCATGTGATTTTATTATTTGTTTGCATGATTGGATGTTGTGTCATTGTCTTAGCTGTTTCAGTAAACTCTGAAAGTTGATTGTCCCCAGTATGTCAACATTTGCCCCCAGTATTGGCACAACTTGCTAAAATGAATATGTACAATGACCAAGCCATGGTAAGACATTATCGCTCTAGGAAAATGATGGCATTATGATGTAGTTATGGCCCTAGAATTACGCATGAAATGAAGGGTGAGAACTAAGTGCAAAACATGAGCTAATAGATGGAGAGCTACAAATAGCGTCTGTTTGCCAGATTTTCACTATTTGTGTTTATTGCATTTTTCTAATTTCTTTTTTATTTTTTTGCATTTTTCAAGACTTTTTTTGCTATTTTTGTTATTTTTTCAAGACTTTTTTTGCTATTTTTGATTTTTTTTAGGACTTTTTCTGTTGTTTTTGTTATTTTTTTTAGGACTTTTTATGTTGCTTTTGTTATTTTTTTTAGGAATTTTTCTGGGTGATGATAACTACTTCAGAAATAATACTTCTTCAGGTGCATACTGTTGATGGGTTTGTCAAAAAGGTCCCTTTCTAACGTTGACAGTTTGTATGCTTCTGAACCATATACTGCTATGACCACGTACAGACCCAGCCAATTTGGTTCAAACTTTCCTTTATTCTCTCTGTCTTGTTGATTTCGTGGGTTCTCTTTTAAAACAAGATCCCCAACATGAAAGGTACATGGCTTGACTTTGTGATTATAGCTGCAAGACATCATCTGTTGATATGCTTTCAAATGATCAGCTACTCGTTGTCTCTTCTCATCAAGGAGTTCCAATTCTTGTAGTTGAGAAAATCTATATTCATCATCTATTGTGAGACCCTTCAATGATACCCTGAGTGATGGAATCTCAACCTCTAGAGGTAATATGGCTTCTGCTCCATAGACAAGAGCATACGGTGTTGCTCCTATTGGCATTCTGATGCTAGTTATGTAGACCCAAAATGCGGGATTGAGTTGAACGTGCCAATCTTTCCTTGCATCATTCATAGTCTTCTTCAAAATTTTCAATATAGTCTTATTTGAGGCCTCTACTTGGCCATTCCCTTGTGGATAGTACGGTGTTGAATATTTGTGCTGAATATGGAATCTCTCACAAAGTTCATCAACATCCTAATTCTTGAATGGTCATCTATTATCTGTGATAATGGAGTTGGGAATGCCATACTGACAAATAATATAGTTTAGTATGAATGAGGAGATTTTTTTGCCGGTAACCTTAGTAAGAGGTACTACCTCAATCCATTTGGTAAAGTACTATGTCACGGTGATGATAAACTTGTGTCCATTTGATGATGAAGGATGAATCTTGCCAACTAGATCTAACCCCCATTGAGAGAATGACCAGGTTGGCGTGAACGGTTGTAGTTCTTGTGCAAGAGCATGAATGAGATTCCCATGAATCTGAAATTTTGAGCACTTCTTCACAAATGTGAACAATTCTCTTTCCATTGTAGGCTAGTAGTATCCCATTCTAATCAATTTCTTGGATAAGGTCAATCCACTTGAATGAGTACCACAAATGCCACCATGAACTTCTTGTAAATCCTTATCAGATTCGTCATGTTCAAGACATCAAATTAAAGTACCATCAAGACCATGGCGATAGAGGGTATCAGCGATAAGAGTATAGCAAGAGGATTGGCGGATAAAATTGTGCTTTTGGTTACGAGATAAGTCAAGTGGTAATATTTCTTTTAGGTAGGAATAAATCTTGCCATACCAAGGTGAATCGGATCCTACTATGTGGCAAGTGATTTGGATTTTAGGTGTGTCATAGGCAAGTGTAAATGATTGTTCCACCAGAAATTCATAGCGATCCTAATTTTCTAGGAGTTGCAACAATGATGCGATCATGGCCATGGCGTCAGTTGCCTTGTTATCAAGTCTTGGAATCTGTATGAACTTGATATCTACGAAGTATTTTTTTAAATCATCAACCATCTTCTTATATGGTAACAATTTGTCATCTTTGGTTTGATAATCATCATTGATCTGATTAATGACTAACTGTGATTCACCATAGACTTGTAGTCCTGTGATTCTCCATTCTAACACTATCTTGAGTCCAGTGATTAAAGCTTCATATTTGGCTATGTTGTTGGTGCATGGAAACATTAGCCTATATGACTGGGGAATGGTATGTCCTTGATGGGTGACAAAGAGTATGCCTGCCCCCAATCCATGTTGAGTGAAAGAACCATCAAAATATAAAGACCATGGCTGTTTTGATTCCATGGTGAAAATGTTAGCATATGGAAATTCGATATGCATGGGATACTTTACTTGTAGTGGTGCTTCAGCCAGTTGATCAGTGATAACTTGTCCTTTGATTGCTTTGCGATCAACATAATGGATGTCAAACTCACTCGGGATCATAACCCATTTCACTAGCCTACCTGTCAATGTAGCCTTGCTTAGCAGATATTTGAGTGGATCAATCTTTGCAACAAGATTAATAGTATGAGTTAACATGTAGTGTCAAAATTTATGTGAGGAAAAAACTACTACTAGACAAGCTTTCTCAATGAAAGTGTAGTTGAGTTCATGACCTATTAGTGTCCGGCTGATGTAATAAATTGCCTATTCCTATCTTGTAGATTCCTCTTGTGTTAGTAATGCCCCAAAAGATGTCTCTATTGCGGCAATATATAATATTAGCCGTTTGTCCAGATTTGGTGGTACTAGAACTAGTGTGTTCATTAGGTATTAATTGATTTTTTGAAAGGCCATTTCAAACTTGTCATCCCATTTGAAAGGAACATTTTTATGCAATAGATGTGTGAAAGGTAGGCTTTTATCTGCTAGTTGTGCGATGAACCTTCGTATAGATTGAAGTCATCCCTGTAATGATCTTAACTAACTGATATTCCTTGGTGGAGGCATTTCCACGATTGCTTGCACCTTGGCAGGATCTACTTCAATTCCCTTTTCGGACACTATGTATCCCAAGATTTTTCCAGATGTGACTCTGAAAACACATTTCTTAGGGTTGAGGCAAACTTTGAACTTTTCTATCCTTGCAAAGATTTTGGATAATACTTCAATATGTCCTTCTCTTGTGTATGAATTTTCCAATATATCGTCTACATAATCTTCCATGAATGTATGCATCATGTCATGAAAAATTGTATTCATATCCCATTGATATGTAGCCCCAGCATTCTTTAGACTAAAAGGCATGAAGTTCCAACAATAAGTCCCCCATGGACATGTGAAAGTTGTTTTGTCTTGGTCTTTAGGTGCAATCTTGATTTGGTTGTAACTAGAAAAACCATCCATTAGTGAATACATGGCATGACCAACTGTCAGATCAACTATAGTATTGATGTTTGGAAGTGGGAAGTCATCCTTTGGACATGCTTTATTAAGATCTCTGAAATATGTGCACACTCTAATACTTTTTTTATGCTTAGACACATGAACAATGTTAGAGATCCATTTTTCATAGTTGATTGATCTTATAAATCCCACATCAAGGAGTTTTCTAAGTTCTTCCTTAACTAGTAGTGCAACATGAGGATGCATCTTTCTGAGTTTTTTTTTCACAAGTTTAACTCTTGGTTTGATGGACAAGTGATGCATTATAAGATCAAGATCAAGACCTGGCGTGTCTGCATAAGACCAGGCAAAGTTGACTTGATTTGCTCAAAGAAATTCCATGAACTCAAGTACTTTATATGTCATTGATGCAAATAACTGTAGAATCCTTGGTTTTTCTGTAGTTTCAAGATTAAATTCTTTTGTAGGCCCAATCAAGATAGGTGATCAATCATGATAATGCTCCAGGAGAGTGTCAAGTATCCCATCATCTGGTGCCTTAAAAAGGTTTTCACCATCTGATACACTCTTTGTTTTATCTTTTGTTTGATCTAACACTCCAGATTCTGGTTTTCACCATTAGATCTTTCTTTTTGACTTTTATTTTTGCAGCTAGGAGACTTGAAATTCTCCTGATTAAAGAATCTATTATGAAAATCTCTAGTGGAACAATCAATTTTTTTTCTATGGAAAGGAAGTTCACGATAGATTCATCGCTTGGAAACATAGGTATATCGATAGGTTCAGATAGATCCCATTCAATGAGATCGGGATGGATCAGTTGTAGCGGGTCATCGGGTTGCGTGAAGTTGGCTATGGTTATGGTCATAATGAAGTTGTCTGTAGGATCTGAGGTATGGGGTAGATCGATGATGATATTGTTCTCATGATAGTCTTGTTCGATTAAATCCAACTCGGTATCACTAGAATCATAGTTACCTTGTAGTTTAGATCCTTGCAGTTGGGACCCTGACCCTTCACCTTCTATTAGAGTTAGGGTGTACTTGTGTACCACATCGACCTCTTTTTCTCTCCAGAACTCATCATTGTAGATGGTGTCCCATTCATATTCACCACAATCTATGTCAGAGTTATTATCCATGAAATTCTGAATTATTGTCAAACATGCTTCTCTTGTATCAGAACCTTCTTGCAATGTGAGGACAGTATCATGTAACTGCTTGGATGGTCTTTCTTTTGAGTTAGTATCATAGCCTAGTCCTATTTTATCTTTGGCGGAAAGTCCTGGAAGGTGAATAGGCTCAACTACTCCTTTTCTTTTCCCGATAGGACCATTGCCATCATAGCCCATCTTTTGCATGATTGAATACCCTTTACCATATTGTTCAGTTGGTATCTTGACATTGAGAACTATTTCATCTCCATCTTTATAGAGCCACTTTAGAACTTCTCTATCCTCAAGATCTTCCATGGGGAATTTTTCTTTGCTAAATCATCCATTAAATTTTGTACTTGGCTCTATTGTTGGTTGTGTTGATGTTGATGCCACAGATATCTGATGTTTTGTGATAGAAGGTTTCCCATGTGACCAAGGTGACATAGGAAGATCAGCAAGATAGAGAGAGTACTCCCCAACTCCATTTTCCTTGAATCGTAGTTTCTTGTCAAAGCTTTTGGTTAACTGACTGATTTGTGTATCAACTTTGGGAGAAGTACTAATAGGAGCTTCTCGATTGTTTGGAACCAAAGTATCTTGACTAGCTTTGATGTTGGCACAAGTATGACTATTTGAATTATCAACTGGTATTGTGATCTCTTGTCCATCATAAGGAAACTTAAGACATTGATGATATGTGGACAGAACAACTTGCATTTCGTGGATCCAAGGATGACCGAACAAGATGTTGTATGCAAGATCATAGTCTAATACTTGACAGAACGTATTCTTGATAACAAGTCCCACTCTGAATGGCAACATGATTAAACCATTGGACGCTCTTTCCTCATCATCATAGGCTTTAATAGTAATCTTTCTTCTAGGATCAATGGAGTCCTTAGAAAATCCTAAAGCCTGAACTAACTTCACAGTACATATGTTCAAACCAGCACCTCCATCTATTAGTACACGTCTGACACAAAACTTGTGGATCATGACTTCTAAGTATAGCGATGAGTTATGGAAACACCATATTTTTTGGAGAAGGAGAGGCATGTGGGTGAGGATAAGTGTCCCACTCTGGCTTGAAATCGGTCCACATCTAGATCAGTGGATACAGTTGTTTCAACAAGGGCCTTTTCTAGAATTTCCTTGTGTGTTGGGGAAATATTCAGGAGTTCTAAGATAGAAATCTGAGCAGGAGTTTTTCCAAGTTGATTGACTAAGTCATATTGATGTTGAGGTAGGGGCACAGTGGATTTTGAAGAAGCACCCTTTAAGAAAACTTTAGCTTGTGCCCTTGTTGTTGTGTTGACTTGTCTATATTCCAACTTTTTCGTAACTTTTATAACATTGACCCGTTTGTCGTCAATGTAGATATGATTGATTATATGATCATTGATATGATTCATAGTTTTTCTAGAAGACTCACCCTTTTGATAGTTGGGCAAAGGGTTGTGAAATTCTTGGTGGTCTTTGTTTGATTGTTGGTGTCCTTCTATTGTGACGATGCCATTTTTTATTAAGTCTTGGACTTTATTTTTCAAGGCTTGACAATTATTTGTGTGATGGACCTTGCACTGATGATAATCACAATAGTATGCATCATTCCATGATGGAGGCTTCACATTGGGTTCAAAGTTGCGTTGAGGTGAAAAAGTAAGAACATTTTTAGGCATCAATTCTTTGAATGCAGATTCTAAGGATTGACCCAATGGAGTAAAAGTTCTGCTAGAGAAGAATGAAGATCGTTGTGGATTTGTGTTCGGGGTATTTCATAAGGCATTGTCATTATTATTGTTTCCATGATAACCTTGATTGTTGGCATTACCTTGATTGGGAGTAAAAGTTTGATTCACATTATTCTTCATAGGAGGATTGTTTCCTTGATTTGTGACCGAGTTGACATTGTTATTGTTGTGAGGAGCATTTGGAGTACTAAGAACAAATGGCTTAGGCGAGACATGATTTTCATCTACAACACCATCATTCACCACATTTTTTTTGTGATTCCAAAACTTGGATTTGTCGTTGTGGTGATTTGAAGAGCTAGGATTGTCCTTGTCAAGTTTTATTATCCCTCTCTAGATTAAAGCACTTTCAATGGTGATGGAATTTTCAATCAATTTTTGGAAAGAGGGAGGACAATGAAGATTTAAATGATAACTTATCTCTTGATCTAAGCTGTTTATGAAAGTGGTGATCTTTTCCTTTTCAGGAACATGACGTGGGTATCTAGCAAATAATCTTCTCCATCTCTGAATAAATGTAATGAATGGTTCATCAGGTTTCTATTTAGCCTTGCAAATATCAATCATGGTTATTTGATGTTGTATGTTGTAGGAATATTGCGATATGAACTCATTAATCAATTCCTCAAATGTCTTGATAGGCAGTGTGATTTTCAATAGCCATTCCATAGATTGGCCTCCAAGACTCATAGGAAACAAACACATCAAGTATGTATCCTCATGGGAAAACTCTAAAGTCATATTTTGGAAATATCTAATATGATCGATTGGATCTGATTTCCCATTGTAACGATCAAACTTCAAGATTTCACAATGTTTGGGAAATAGGATCATGTTGAGACGTCGGTCAAAAGGATAAGGAAAAATGTCATCAAGAGCATGTGTCTTCATTGTGGTTCCCCCTTGCATGTCTTTAATTTGTCTTTGAAGTGCCTTAACCTATTGAGGCAAGGCACTAATATTAGACAAGGGTGTTTCATCAAGACTTTTCTTTAAGTTCTCAGTATCAAAATCACAAGGCAATTTAGCTCCTTTGTCAGCCAAATACGGGAAATATTTCTCTTTTTTGCTCTCTAAGATCTTTTCTAAGGCTTTGTGAAATTTGGGATCTTGCTCAGCCTCTCTAAGGTGATGTTCTTCATCTCATTCATCATCACTATTTATAGGAGTTCTGCTCATGTCTCTGTTGAAAGGGATTGGATTTTTTTCTCTTTCACCCATGGTTTCATTAAAAAGGGGATTACGACTCACACTATAAAAGGAATTGCTACCCTCAACTTCTTCTTGAGTTCTTCGGGTATGATCTTCTTGTTGAATATCCTCTTTCAGTTTATTGTATTGATATCTTGTAAAAATAGGCATATGATTTCGAAATTTTCTTCTAGACTTAAAGATCATAATTTGATAAGTGTGAAAATGATGATATTTTGATCCGATAAGATGAAAATATTATGATATGATCAAAGGACGTTCCTAATTCTTGATTGTGGCTTCCAATGATAAAGGATATCAGAATCCTATTGGGGAAGTTGAATCAATAATCAAAAAATTTCTTGAAAGGTGGACTTTTAAGATTTGATCCTTGTTTTTGAAGAATGATAGCCTAATTAAATTCATTGAAGGATTTGACTAGGATGTGTTGGATATTCAATAGAAGGTTGTGGTAGATAATCAAAGTTGAGAGGTTGATTGTGATTGTGTTGTTGTGATAGAGCTCTTCTCTAGAAATAGGCTCATGAATACAAAGGCTCTATAGTGTACTCATCAGTAAACCCCCTAGAAAAATCTTGGTACCTATGGAGAAACTTACGGTAATGGAGCAAGACGTTTCAACTTTTATACAAAAAAATTCTTCGTTGCAAGGTTTTCTTGTAGCCTAAATGTTTCTTGGGTTTCTATATCCTATTGGAAATCGATTTCCTAAAAAATTTGGTTGATTTCCACTCTCTAAGCATGAGAGCAATGTCAAAATGCTACTGGACCAGGGATGTTACAAACTCAAATATGTCAAAAGTAACAATTCTAGAAAAAAGTGATAGATGCACTACTTTGTACCCTATATGCATTGTAGAAAAAGGAATATGCGCCACAACATAACTCAGATGCACTACAATATGTCTTCGATGCGCTACAAAAAAATGTTTTGATAGTGACCAAAAACTATTCACAGAATATTCAACCTATGTGCTAAATCACTCAATGTGAGAAAACAGACTCTATATGCGTTGAACTAACCAATGGGTGCGCTAGAAAAGACCTTATATGCGCTAAGATATACCCTAGATGCACTAAAATAGTTTTCCAAAGTAGTTTTCCGAATAGTTTTGAGTAGTTTCAGCTGAAATTTTGCATGTTCATTTCGGATGATCTTTTATCTAAATTAATGTGATTGAAAACACAAAAAACACTCTGAAAACAATTGTTTTTAAGCACTATAATAAACATCAAGTGTATGTTCAAATTTTTTTTCAAAAACTATTTTCACAGGTTTTGCACATAACAAACAATTCAGGTAGACTCACTCTTAGTACTCAAGTAGATCATAATAACCACAGCCCACATCTTAGAACTGCGTCGACTCACACAGTCATGTCACCCCCGAAGGGGTGCCCATGTTTTTTTCTTTTCCAGGCACGTACTCAGAGTGACGAAAGTGGATACCAGATCCCCTGAGTAAACGGTCCTTGGCAGTTATATGGTGAGTGTCTTGGGGGCAGATTCTTCCCTCCCCTTGCACTATGATTATTAGGATGTTCAAAAACTGACATGGTTGGCTACTACACTAGGTTTGTAGTAAGGGTTTCCGTTTGGTGCGGAAATAATAAACTCCCTCAAGAGACCTCCCAACCTTTAGAACAAAGGCTTTGGGGATGGTTATCTTGCACACTACTGGCAAAAGTTAGTTTCCCTAGATTTGCTTTAAATTTTATAGTGGGGTGGAATAGCCTGGCTTTGGCTTGAACCCACTTGGGTCGTTCCTCTTGGGTGAGTACTTTTTCCCACAAGAGCAGGCCCTCTACAGGATGTAATAAAGCATTAAAATTGTAGAAATTGAAAAGGAAAGTCTGGTATTTTGATCACCCAGTTAAGGGGAGAGCATAGACCTATTGCCATAGACAAAGTAGACAGTGTTCTTTTTAGAGCTCAAATGACAATGATTTAATCTATGTGAAGATATTGCTTCACAACAAGCATGTGATTCATTTTAACCACAAAATAAATGTGTGGTGACTATCCTAGGATTGCTTCTTTTTAAATTCCATGTCTATCCTAGGATTGGTTCCTTTTAAATTGATGTGTCTACCCTATGGTTGCTTCTTTTTAACCAAACAAAAAGCTATGTCTACGGAAGATGTCAGACTTAGAACTTTGTTTAGTTACAACTTGCATGCACTAAAAGATCACACACATGAGCTAAAAAAAATAGTCAATGCACTAAAATAGAACCCATAAGCACTGTAGAAAATCCTAAATGCGCTAATCTAAGAATGCTATATTTTTTTTAAACAAGATTTTGATAAAGTGAGCTAAATGCATGCACCATTTTGTTCTCTAGATGTTTTGAAACAGTTCTCGTATGCGCCGAAAGACTTGCAAAAGTGTTGAAAGAAGACTTCGATGAGCTAAAGAAACCCATGTATGCGCTAAAACGCAATTTTTTCTAAAAAGTTGAACTTTAGAATGCGAAAATCAAAATTTTTAGAAAGTTTTTGATATAATGTATATGTTAAAAACAGGGCAAAGGATTAATTAAACATGACCATTTTTATGCATATACAAAACAATACTGCAAAATCAAAACAAAATCATGAGGGAAAAGATGTCAAAATGGGTGTCATCACAAGGGGATGTCCTATCAGACACCTGGCACAATTGGAAGACAATCAAGAAGAGCTACCAGTTGAAGTACCTTCTTGGGAGCACAAGATTGAGTATCAAATGGCATCAATATAGGTTGCTCACCCTATTCAAAGAGTTGCATGCATCTCTTGTCTAAGATAGAAAGGGAGGTAGTTTTCATGATTGAAGAAGTGTTTAATTTCAGCACTCAACACCTAATTTTCTTGCATCTTTGTTGGACAATTTACAAGCATGAAGAACGTCCTAATTTTTTGAGAAAGGGTAGGTTTTTCTCACAACTAGTGAATGGTTACGTCTAAGCACTACCACTACTAGGTAGTGTAGGGTAGGGTAGTTTAAAGCTAATAAGTTCCCATGGCACATTTCCTTTCAGCCTTAGTTTTCTTTTTCTAATAAGTGTGGATGCACTGCTTGTTGGACTTGTCTTAAACAGAGCCATGATAGTTTGTTTTCTATTTTGTTTTGTTGTTGTATAGTTCCAATCAACTAAGTTACAATGGTTTCAAGAGTCTGAGGAGGGAATAATTTGACTCCATGCCTAATGGATTATTTAATGCAACTGGTCTAGCATGCTTAGCAGACAAGCATTCAACAGAAATTGCCAAAAATGTTACCAAAATTTCACTTGTAGCTCATTTTGGTAGAGCTGAAATAGTTGTTACAACTAAGGTGAAAGGTACTTCAATAAAATTCTGCTAATCCTAGTCATTTACATTTGAATTTTCAAGTGGAGTTCAGTTTTTATTATGCGGTGATTAACAACAGAAGGAGATTATTCAAATTGCATAATATTGCTATATTTCATTCATTTTGAAAATGAAAATATATATATTACTGTTTCATTCATTGAAGATCAAAATAATGATTAAATATCCCACACAAGCTATGGGAATGACTAAATTGATTTAATTCAACAATGTATGTAAACTATACATCTAAAGATAAGTAAATAAAAACATATGAGAAGAGATCATATCTGTCATTGCCTTAAGGGTTGGTTTCAAGGTTGGTCCTTCAATCTCTAGCTTGATCCTCTTATCTTCAGCTCCTCTCGTTCCCAATCTCTAGATGCACTTGCAGATGATTGAAAGATTTTGTTAGAGCTCAGGATATAAAAACTCATCATATGTTTCATCAACAAACATATAACCTACAACTATGATGCATTAATTCAATTAATCCATTATCAGATAAATTCAAAGGAGCCAAATCAAATCATCAAATGAAAGTGAAATCATCAAAAAGAGCATTGAACTTCATTATTTTTTCTAACTATTTTGCTCATTGTGCAGGTACAAGTTCATCTTTCATTTCATGATTAATATTTTTTAACATTTTAGCATGTGGAGATAAATGTGACTCCTAGAAGGGTTGAGCCCAACATGATTAAATGCACAAGAATTCGATTTGTAGTCTTTACAAAATGAAACAAAGGAGAATCATTTCTAACCAAGGAAGCCATGTTTGTATACATGTTCTTATGTTGTCACTAGTTTTACATCATGTTTTTATATCATTTATTGATTGTATCATCATCATTTTTGTTGTTTATATCAAAAGGATGCATACATTGATGCTACAATTCATTCATAAACTGCTATAAGAGGCAACAAATTTGAATACAAGCATAGTCTAGCAGTCAATAGGATAGCAGTTCATTTCATGAATAGTCCAAGCAAATAATAAAGAGAGCAACAATAAACTATGAGAATGACTAATTTTTTATGGCACCAATTTCAAGACAAGGTATAAAGATTAAAAAGATAGGGTGTTTCCTTCATGATTATGGATAGTAAGTGACCTTACGAAGAGTTCCAATAGCATTTTATCATCAAAGATACAAATATACAGTCCTATTGAGATGATCTCAAAGTAACAATGAAAGATAGGACATATCTGCAGGTGCAAATTTCCAATAGATGTCGTCACATTCCTGAGTTTTCTTTAAGGATAAAAGCTTCTCTCCAAAGTTTTATAATAGAATATGCACTGTTTAGTGTGGATGTTCATATTTCTTTATATCATCAAAATTCATTGCAAAATAAGAGATATTTAAATGATAAAAGAAAGGTCACATGAATTTAAGTGGAGTGATAAATATGGAGTATCAAAACTCAACTCGACCAGTTGAAGTAAAATTTCCAAGAGCTTATCAGACAGTTTGTTTCTATTGGCATATATGTCACGATAGACTTTAGTAATTTTTTATTGTTCTTTCTCAGTGAACCGTAGTTTTTTGGGTAGGGATTTGTGATGTAGGAAAATGGCCCCTTGTCATTTTCATGGCCTTTTAGGTCTTGTTTCATGGTGTTGGAACTATGTTTCTCTAATTTTATGTTGTAACACAACTTGAACATGCTTATTTAGGTACTAAAACTCAAAGAACAACATCTTGTGAAGGTGTTGTGAAGTGTTGTAAGACATTTCTACATTCTTCTAGACTCTATTTAATGCAATTTACCTAAAAATCACCTTTTTACTCATCAACAAGTCCTATTTTGAAGTGTTGTAAATTCTTGTAACAAGCTTTCACGCTCTTCTAGGCATATTTTCTCTATTTACACCCTTCTCATGCTTTATTTGGTCTCTTTATGCCCTCATAAGTTGTAATTAATTATATTTTTGAATGTTATCCCAACAAATAACATTAAATACAACATTTTTCCCGAAACATGTTTCAAGGTCCTAGGTGGGACCCATTCACCATGAGTGGCAAATGAGTCCCCCTTTCCCCCAAATTCAAAATATTTCAAATTTCCTTTCAGGATTTTATTCAAAATCACTTGATATCGGCCTATGATGAATTATGAACGGATACTAAGGAACAAGAATTGTATAAATAAGTGATATTCACCTCATTTTACATCTCCTACAATCCGATTCATCAAATTCACTTATCCACCTATTCACTCAAGCATTCAAGAATTTGGGTATGTGCAGGATCATGATGGGCCAAAAGTGGCAATATGATGGCTATGTGGCTGACAAATTTTTGTTACCCAAAATTGATCAAACAAAAAGGATTTTTAAAGGAGATTCTTAGCTTTCCACTAATATAAATTATGCTTTACTTTGAATTTAATAAGCAATTATTATTCATTTTCTATTCAAACTACTACTAAAGTCCTGATTGATAGGCTGATTGAAATACATCTATAGCTTTCAAATGGTATCAAATTTTTTGAATCCAAAACATGTGTCACATTCTATGCTTCGCATACTATAGGATTAAAAAAAGAAAAATTAAATTTCATGAAGTTTTGACCAAGTTAAGGTGGTTAGACATACAAGTTTTTTATATTTTTTAAAAGTTGTAATAAAAAATTCATAATTAATTATTTACTTGGAAAAAAATTACAAAAAAATATGCATCACATCGGGACATGAGTCCTCTACTTATATCTAAAATATTATAAAAAAATATTATCATTTTATTGTGGTGAGGGTGGTTAGACAGACACCTACTTCTTATTTTTTCCTTGAAATTTAAGTACTACTACATTGAAATTTCAAATTTTCAACAAATAAATTTTTTTATTTTTTAAACAAACCTAGTAGTTTAGAAACTGCATTCAATTTGCTACAGATTCTATTGTTGCATATTTTTGAAATAATATAGATAACTTATTCAAATTTTTATGTCAAGTTTCCTAACTCTGGTTTTTCTGAATTTTTTGCCACTTAAGGGCCTATTTTTTCCATGATGATCCTGCACATACCCATTTTACATCAACAATTCAAGCACTATTCAACCACTTTGAAGCAGCCATTGACATTACTTCAAACTTGCATCATCAAGGGTTAGGTAAGTTGATAGCACTTGTATGTTATTAGTTTATCTTTCCTTTTCATCCCATTATCTTTTCAAGGGTTTAATTACCAAAAGTGGGGTTTGACCAAGGAAAACCCCTATTCACTAACCCTCAATCATTTTTCCCCTATTGCATGTTTGTTTGCAGCTCTTTGTATGTAGATTTGATAGGTTATTAGGTTTTGAAGATTGATTTCCAAGTCAACTAGGTGCTTCAAGTAGCTTGAGTCAAATTCAAGCTTGGAGAGAGTTATTTGTCTATTTTCTGTAGAACTGACTTCGACAACCTGACAAGAAGATATTCCTAGATCTGGTGTTGCAGAGTTGTCTCTTGATTGTTTAGAAATTTTGGAGAGGACTGATTCACCACCTGTGGTGAATGAGTCCCACCTTAGGACTGAAAATCTGAATTTTGTCAGATTTTGGATCTCAACAGACATAAACCAACTCCCGACACTTTTTCACCAAGAGGACTAATTCACCACCCTGGGTGAATGAGTCCGACTATGAAAAATTAGTGATCTCAGCTAGCATCAAGAACATTTCAGAATCATCATACTTTTCCCAAGGGCACTCTGATTTAACCCATCTCTTTTTGTTCTGCACATTTCATTCATTTTCTTCATTGTTTGCATATCACACTATGTTTTCAAACAAGACATAAATCTCACTTTTGCATTCATTGTTGGCCATGTAGATTAGTCAATTTCATTTAGTTAAGTTCACTTACATTTAACAACAATGCATACATCCTAATTTGAGTGAATCATTAGCATTTTTGGCCCTATCTCTCTCCTTTTAGGTGAAAAACCCTAGAAGTGTAAGAGTAGTCCATAGGGTCCAAAAAATCTATGTTTCATTTTGGTGAACCTAACTTTTGAACACTTTGAATTTTTGATTGCATTCACATATTGCATCTTAGTTTCCATTTGCATTAGCATTCAATTAGGACATTGATTTGTTATTGCATTCTAGGACTTTTGATTTTGCATTAGTGAAAACTTCATTTAACTTTCATTTATGCATTACATCTCATTGAAAAAAGTCAAAATCTACATTCTACATCTATAATTGCATTATGTAGAGCATTTCAATCATCTTTAAATTTTTGAAAAACACTAAAAAACTTCATACTGGGACTCATTCACCACCCAGGGCGAATCAGTCACTCTGCACCTTTTAGACAACATTTATGGCATTTTTCTATCATTTGTTTGCATTTCTATTTCCTGTTGTTGGATCTCTATTACAGTTAGCAGAATCTCTGATATTTTCATTTTAGATCTCTTAGATTAGCTTGCATTTTCATTCACCCTTCCTTTGTGGTACTTGCATGAGTGTTTGGTGCCCCGTTGATAATACTTTAGTGAGAAGAAGTTCTAGACTCATGGCATCCCGTGATAGAACTTTCATTGTGGACCTTGGGATCTCACGAGCTCCTACTCCTAGTATGGACAATGGTGCATTAGGCCCTGACAATACCACTTCCATGCCTTCACCTTTCCATCCAATGCATGTTGACAACCAAAACAATTCCCTCCCGCAAGAAAAGGTCATTAATATTCATGAGGACTTTGCACATTTACAACAAGACTTGTCACTTGAAAAAAATTTCACAACTTCCATACCTGCCATTGAGAATCTTGATCATTTGATTGAAAGTGATGATGGCTTGCAAGTGATGAAGAAAATTGTTGAGATTTACAATAAACATGCCTCTTCCAATACCCAATCCGCAAACATTCCTGTAAACTAAGGAGCACCTCAAGTTCCTCCCCCTTCAACCATAGCATCCATACCAACTTATACCAATCTGCAAGTCCATACAACTATGCCTCAGGCTACTTCTTTCTCGATTTCCACTAGCATTCCTACTTATTTTATGGCATCACAAGTCCCTTCCACCACTTTCACACCCTTAGCATTCCTTTCACTTCCCCTAACATCACTTACACTCCACCATTTTACCTTCCACCTCAACCCACATACCCCGATCCCCTTCTTACACAACTCCTTACCACTGTTTCATCTATGCAACATCAACTTTCCACCATTAGTCAAGGTCAAACTGCTCCAACCACATATCATGTCCACAACAATCCCTTATCCTTAGAGATCTTACATACCCTGATGCCACAAGGGATAGAAATTCCTTGGATACAGAGGAAAAGAAGATCCTATCAACCATGTTAATGATTATACAACTTTGTGTAGTGAACTTTTCCTTGACGATAAACTTTTAGCAAAAAAAAATTCCAAGGACCTTGAAAGATACTGCATTAGAATGGTTTTCCAACTTGCCTAATCATTCCATCCATTCATTTAATTAATTGGTGGATGCTTTCATTAGTTACTTCCAAGTTCACATGACACCTAAAAAGACAATGGTAGACCTTACAAGATGTAGACAAAACACAGATGAAAAAGTGATGGATTTCATCTCACGTTAAACCAATCCTTATATGCTCAAATTCATGTCAAGATTCTAGATGCACATCTGCAAAAGATGTTTATCGAAATCTTGCACACCAAACTTCAGGATAAACTCACCATGATGCAATTCCCTTCATTCATGCATTTATATACAACCTTATGTGACTACCAAAATTTGGTTTCAAGTCATGATTCAAAATCCACTTCTAGCCGAATTGACAACCCAGAACACACCAATCAAAACCAAAATAACACACAAAACTTCCACAAACCTAATAGAGGCTTTCTACAATTTAATCTGCCTCCTCAACCACAATTGCCACCAACCCAACAAGTTCAAAATTCAATGACCGCTATTAAGGCAGTCGTTCCTTATCATTATGGGGATCTAAAGAGACAATTCACTCCTTTACCTAATACTCTCCATAGTACAATGAACTAGTTAATTCAAAAATGCATGCTCACTTTGCTGCCTGTTAGACCACTTGATCCAAACCAACCATTACCACCCAATTTCAAGCCTAACGCTTATTGTCATTTTCATCACCAAAATGGACATGACACTGAACAATGTAAGCATCTAAAACATTTATTTCAAGACCTCATTGAGTTAGGCCATTTTTCCATTAAGGGTGTTAATGATCAAGGCAATAAGTCCATTGCACCCCCTAACCAGAGTTTACAAATTTTCACCAATCCTATGCATAAACATACTACCTCGTTTGTCAAGGCTAGTGAACCTTCAAAACCTAATATAATGACTGTTGATACAAATAGTGAACAACATGATACAACTCCTACTATTACCCAAGTTAGTCTTATGGATAACTTTGTGGCTATGATAGATGTTATCCCTCTTAAGGGCCAAACCACTAAATCACTTGATATTACTTTTTCTCCTAAAGACATACTACAAAAGCTTCCTGATGGTCCTCTCCGCATAGCTAGTCGAATCTATAATAAGCCCACTAATGGGATATTAATACATCTCGCTTGTGGTGAGAACGTGATCACAAAGGAGTTTCTAGTATTACATGAGCTATATCAAGATGATTATAATAAACCCACTACATGGATTAAAAAACATATTGGTTTTGCATGCCCTATGATTGGATCGATCGTGCTACCCTTACAAATAGGACCTAAAACTTTGGAGGAAACATTTTCAATTATTCCACAATCTAACCAATTTTGTTTGCAGCTAGGCCTCCCTTTGCTTCACTCAATGAAAGCAGTCCCATGAGTTGTTCATAAGTGCTTGAAGTTTCCACATGACAATGAGATAGTCACCATACACCATAGTGGATTTTGTATATGTCTAAAAATGGTCATGGTTAATCAAGTTTGTTAATTAATTAAATATAAATTATTTAATTAATCTTCTAAAGTCATCTACATATAAATAAATTTAATTATTTATTTATATTGTTCACTTTTATAATTCTTCTACCTTAATTAAATAAATAACTTTATTTAATTATTACCATCTTCCATATTCCTCTTAATTAATTAAATAGATTTTATAATTTATTTATATTAATTATCATAAGTTTGAATTTTAAATTCAAATGATATTCCTCTAAATAACTTTTTCACATTTAATTAAATATTCTAAATATTTAATTAAACACTTTCTAATTCTTCACTTCACATTTAATTAAATATTCTAAAATATTTAATTAGAAACTTTCCTCACTCTTCACATAATTAAATGTTCTAAAATATTTAATTAGAAACTTTCCTCACTCTTCACATAATTAAATATTCTAAAATATTTAATTAGAAACTTTCCTCACTCTTCACATAATTAAATATTCTAAAATATTTAATTAGAAACTTTCTTCACTTCATATTTAATTAAGTATTTTATATATTTAATTAAACACTTTTCTATCATCTTCTCACACATAATTAGATATTAAATATTTAATTATGGAAACTTCTAAATTCACCATCACATGTAATTAAATAAATTTATTTATTTAATTATGAGACTTATCTCCTACTCACTTCTCAAATGGCAACTTTCCCTTAGATCTAAAAGAGAAAATTTGTGTAGAAGGAAACATTCCATTTCTCTCTCGACTTTCAAAAATCTCTCACCATTCATCTTGACAACCTTGATTTAAACCGTTGATCACGTCATCCAATCAAAGTCTTTCAAAAACTCTATAAATACCTTTGTGAATCCAAACATTGGTTACACTTGAATATACTTACATTCACGTGCACACGTTATTTTAATGTCATCTAGCATTTATCAGTTTTTGCAATCATTACATTTAGTAATCTTATATTTTAGCTATCATTTTTAGTCTTGTTAATGGTTTCTTAGCATAAGCATGCATTCATTTCAAATCTCATTCTCTAGGAGATCATTTTGTTGAGCGTAGCATATAATCCAAGAGCAAGCTAGATTCAACGAAACACTGGAGATAGAGGACAATAGGACATTGCTACAAGTTTAAGAGTTTGTTTTTCTTTTAAATTAGTTTCCTTTGATCTAATGTTTTATTGGTGTGTTTAGTTTGTTAAAAATATTTTACACTTAAAATTGATCACACATTTTTGGCACCCACCGTGGGGCCTATGCCCCATTTTTAACATTTACTTGCAGGTTTTTTGACAGGTTTTTTCTTTCTGGAATTCGGATTTCCTTTGAAAATTCCCATTTTGGCGCTTTTGTGGCTTTCTTTAGCGCATGCAGGATTTCTAACGACATTTTTGCAGGTTTTTCGGTGCATCCAAGAACTATTTCGGCGCTTCTAGGGACTATTTCAGCGCATCTAGGAAACAAAATAGTGCATCCTTTTAGTTCATTTAATTAAAAACATTGTAAAAAAAAAATTCCTTCCTAGATTAGCGCATATAGGAGTTATTTTAGCGCATATAGAATTTTCTGTAGCACTTTTCGTATCTGTTTTGGTGCATTTACTATTTATTTTAGCGCATATGCAAAATATTTTAGCGCTTACAAGTTGTAATTAAACAGAGTTCTGAGTCTGACGCCTTCCACAGACAGAACTTTCTCTGGTTAAAAAGAAGCAACCCTAGGATAGACATGGAATTTAAAATGAAGCAATCTAGGATAGTCACCACACAATGATTTTTTGCAGTTAAAATGAATCCCATGTTTGTGTGTGAAGCAACATCTTCACATAGATTAAATCATTGTCATTTGGGTTTTAAAAAGAACATTTGTTTGTTTTGTCTGTGGCAATAGGTCTATGCTCTCCCCTTAATTGGGTGATCAGAATACTAGACTTTCCTTTTCAATTTCATGCAAATTTACTGCTTTACTACATCCTTTAGAGGGCCTGCTCTTGTGGGAAAAAGTACTCACCCAAAAGGAATGACTCAAGTGGGTTCAAGCCAAAGCTAGGCTATTTCACCCCTCTATAAAATTTAAAGCAAATCTAGGGAAACCCTCTTTTTCCAGTAGTGTGCAAGATAACCATCCCCAAAGCCTTTGTTCTAAAGGTTGGGAGGTCTCCTGAGGGAGTTTATTATTGCCACACCGAATGAAAAACCTTACTAAGAACCTAGTGTAGTAGCTAGCCGAAGTCAGTTTCTGAACATCGTAATAATCACAGTGCAAGGGGATGGAAGAATCTTCCCCCAAGAGACTCACCATATAACTGCCAAGGACCGTTTGCTCAGGGGATCTGGTATCCACTTTTGTCACTCTGAGTACGTTCCTAGAAAAGACAAAAACACTGGCGCCCCTTCAGGGGTGACACGGCTGTGTGAGTCGACGCAGTTCTAAGATGTGGGTTGTTGATTATTAGGATGACCTACTTGAGACTAAGAGTGAGTCTTCCTGAATTGTCTTTCATGTGCTAAACCTGTGAAAACACTTGTTGAAAAAAAAAATTTGATCTACACTTGATGTTTAGTATAGGGTTTAAAAACAACTGTTTTTAGAATGTTTGTTGTGTCTTCCATCACATTAACTCAGATAAAAGATCATCCAAAATGAGCATGCAAAAATTCAGATGAAAACTGTTCTCAACTTTTCGGAAAATTGTTTTGGAAAACTGTTTTAGTGCATCTAGGGAGTGTCTTAGGTTATATAAGGTATGTTCTAGCACATTCACTGGTTAGTTCAGTGCATTTGGAGTCTATTTTAGCGCATTAGGTTGAGTGTTTTGCAAATAGTTTTTGGGTCACTGTCAAAAACATTTTATGAAGCACATCTGAGACATATTGTAGTACATCTAAGGTCTTTTGTAGCACATTTGATTGTTTCTCTAGCGCATATGCATGTTTCTACAGCGCATATAGGACACAGAGTAGCGTATCTATCATTTTCTAGAATTTTCACTTTTGATAGATCTGAGTTTATAACATCCTTGGTCCAGTAGAATCTCAACATTTCTCTCATGCTTAGAGAGTGGAAATCAACCAATTTTGTTAGGAAATTGATTTCTAATAGGATCAAGAAGCCTAAGAAACATTTAGGTTACAAGAAAACTTTGCAACGAAGAAAGTTTTTGTATAAAATTCGAAACGTTTTGCTCCATTATCGTGAGTTTCTCCATAGGTACCAAGATTTTGCTAGGGGATTCGCTAACGAGTACATTGTAGAGCCTTTATATTCATGAGCCTGTTTTCAGAGAAGAGCTTTATCTCAACAATACAATCACAATCAACCTCTTGAGATTGATTATCGCACTTATCAAACTGTGATCTAAGTCTAGAAGAACATTTAAAAATCATATGCCTATTTTTAAAAGATCTCAATACAATAAACTGAAAGAGGATATTCAAGAAGAAGGTGGGAGTAGTAGTCCCCTTTATAGTGTCAGTTCAAATCCTCTTTTTAACTATGACATGCGTGAAAGAGAAGAAAATCCATTCCACAAATACAAAGACATGAACAAAACCCATGTAGATAGTGATGATGAACAAGATGAACAACATCTTAGAGAGGCTAAGCAAGATCCCAAGTTTCACAAAGCCTTAGAAAAGATTTTAGAGCACAACAAAGAGAAATATTTCTTGCATCTAGCTGACAAAGGAGCTAAGTTGCCTCAGGACTTTGATATTGAAAACATAAAAAGTAATCCTGAGGAAACACCCTTGTCTGATCTTAGTGCCTTGACTCAACAAGTTAAAGCACTGCAAGGACAAATTAAATATCTACAAGGGGGAGCCACAACAAAGACATACGCTCTTGATGACATCTTTCCTTATCCTTTTGACCAACATCTCAACATGATCATGTTTCCCAAACACTGTGAAATCCCAAAGTTTGATCGTTATAATGGGAAATCAGATCCAATTGATCATATTAGGGACTTTCTAAATATGACTTTAGAGTTTGCTCATGAGGACACATACTTGATGCATTTGTTTCCTACAAGTCTTGGAGGCCAATCTATGGAATGGCTATCAAAAATCACACCGCCTATCAAGAAATTTGAGGAGTTGATTAACGAATTCATATCACAATATTCCTACAACATCCAACATCAAATAACCATGATTGATCTTTGCAAGGCTAAACAGAAACCTGGTGAACCATTCATTACATTTCTTCAAAGATGGAGAATATTGTTCGCTAGATACCCACGTCATGTTCCTAAAAAGGAAAAAATCACCACTTTTATAAACAACTTAGATCAAGAGATGAGCTATCGTCTTAATCTTCATTGTCCTCCCTCTTTTCAAAAATTGATTGAAAATGCCACTACTATCGAGAGTGCCTTGGTCCAAAGAGGGATAATAAAACTTGATAAGGACAATCCTAGCTCTTCAAATCACCACAACGACAAATCTAAGTTTTGGAATTGCAACAAAAAAGTGGTGAATGATGGTGTTGTAGATGAAAATCATGTCTCGACTAAGCCATTTGTTCTTAGTGTTCCAAATGCTCCCTGCAACAATAACTATAACAATGTCAACTCGGTCACAAATCAAGGAAACAATCCTCCTCCTCCTCCGAGGAATAACGTGAATCAAAACTTTACTCCCAATCAAGGGAATGTTAACAATCAAGGTCACTGTGGAAACAATAAAAAAAAAAATTCCTTAGGCAATGCCTCAAACACAAATCCGCAACGATCTTCATTTTTCTCTAGCAGAAGAACTTTTACTCCACCGGGTCAATCTCTAGAATCTGCCCTTAAAGACTTGATGGAAAAGAACGTTATCACCCTACCGTCTCAACAAAATTTTGAACCCAATGTGAAGCCTCCATCATGGAATGACACATACTATTGCGAGTATCATCGGTGCAAGGGCCATCACACGAATAATTGTCAAGCCTTGAAAAATGTGATCCAAGATTTGATAGAAAATGACACCATCAAAGTAGAAGGACACCAACAATCAAACAAAGACCACCAAGTATTTTGCAACCCTTTGCCCAATTATCGAAAGGGTGAGTCTTCGGGAAAAAGTGTGAATCATATCAATGATCATATAATCAATCATATCTACACTGACGACGAGCGAGTCAATGTCATAAAAGTCAAGGAAAAGATGTCAACGCAACAATAAGGGCACAAGCTAATTTTTTCTTAAAGGGTGCTTCTCTGAAATCCATTGTGCCCCTACCTCAAAATCAGTATGACTTAGTCAATCAACTTCGAAAAAATCTTGCTCAGATTTCCATCTTAGAACTCTTGAAGATTTCCCCAGCACACAAGGAAATTCTAGAAAAGGCCCTTGTTGAAACAGTTGTATCCACTGATCTAGATGTGGATCGATTTCAAGCCATGGTGGGACACTTGTCCTCACCCACATGCCTCTCATTCTCTGAAAAAGATGATGTTTCCATAACTCATCCCCATAATTCATCATTATACTTAGAAGTCATGGTCCACAAGTTTCGTGTCAGACAGGTTCTAATAGATGGACGTGCTGGTTTGAACATATGTACCATGAAGTTGGTTAAGGCTTTAGGATTTTATGAGGACTCCATTGATCCTAGAAGAAAGATTAATATTAAATCCTATGATGATGAGGAAAGAGCGTCCAAGGGATTAATCATGCTACCGATCAGGGTGGGACCTATTATCAAGAATACTTTTTGTCAAGTATTAGACCATGATCTTGCATACAACATCTTGTTGGGTCGTCCTTGGATCCATGAAATGCAAGCTGTCCCGTCCACATATCATCAATGTCTTAAGTTTCCCTATGATGGACAAGAGATCACAATACCAGCTGATAATTCAAATACTCTGACTTGTTCCAACATCAACGCTAGTCAAGACACTTTGGTTCCTAACAATTAAGAAGCTCCTGCTAGTACTTCTCCCAAAGTTGATACAAAAATCAGTCAGTTAACCAAAAGCTTTGACAAGCAACTATGGTTCAAGGACAATGGAGTAGGGGAGTACTCTCTCTATCTTGCTAATTTACTTGCATTGCCTCGGTCACATGGGAAACCTTCTATCACACAACATCAACGTAACCACCAACAGGGCCAAATACAAAGTTTAATGAACATTTTATCAAAGAAAAATTCCCCATGGAAGATCTTGAGGATAGAGAAATTCTAAGTTGGCTTTATAAAGTTCTCAATATCAAGTTACCAACTGATAAATATGGTAAGGGGTATTCAATCATGCAAAAGATGGGATATGATGGTAATGGTCCTATCAGAAAGAGAAAAGAAGGATTAGTTGAGCCTATTGACCCTCCAGGACTAGCTGCAAAAGATAAAACAGGACTAGGCTATGATACTAACTCAACAGAAACAACATCCAAATAGTCACATGATATTGTCCTCGCATTGCAAGAAGGTTCTGATACAAGAGAGGCATGTTTGACAACCATTCAAAATTTCATGGATAATAACTCTGACACAAACTCTGGTGAATATGAATGGGACACCATCCACAATGATGAGTTCTGGAGGGATAAAAAGATTGATGTGATACACAAGCATACCCCAACTCTAATCGAAGGTGAAGGTTCAGGGACCCAACCACAAGAATCTGAACTACAAGGTGACTATGATTCTAGTGATACTAAGTCATATTTAAATGAACAAGACTATTGCAAGAACAGTACCATCATTGATTGGCCTCATACCTTAGATCCTACGGTCCACTCCGTTATGACCATAACCATAGCCGATTTCACGCAACCCAACGACCCGCTATCTTTGATCCATCCTGATCTCATTGATTGGGATTCATCTGAACCTATCAATATACCTATGTTTCCAAGTGATGAATCTATCATAAACTTCCTTTCCACAAATCTAATGCAAATGATTGTTCCACTAGAAATTTTTGGCATAGAGTCTTTAATCAGGAGAGTGTCAATTCTCCTAGCTGCAAAAATAAAAATCAAAAAGAAAGATCTAATGGTGAAAACCAGAATCCGGTAGTGTTAGATCAAACAAAAGATAAAATAAAGAGCGTATCAGATGGTGAAAACCTTTTCAAGGCACCAAATGATGGGAAGCTTGACACTCTCCCAGAGCACTACCATGAGCGATCGCCTATCTTGATTGAGCCTACAAAAGCTGTCAATCTTGAAACTTAAAAAAAACCAAGGATTTTACAGTTAGTTGCATCAATGATAGAGAAAGAAGTACCAGAGTTCATAGAATTTCCAAGAGAAAATCAAGTCAACTTTGGTTGGTCTTATGCTAACATGCCCGGTCTTGATCCTGATCCTATCATGCATCACTTGTATATCAAACCAGGGGTTAAGCCTATGAAACAAAAACTCAGAAAGATGCACCCCCATGTTGCATTATTGGTTAAGGAAGAACTGAGAAAACTCCTTGATGTGGGCTTCATAAGATCAATCGACTACATAGAATGGATCTCCAACATTGTTCATGTATCCAAGCCAGATAAAAGTGTGAGAGTGTGCACAGATTTCAGAGATCTTAATAAAGCATGTCCTAAGGATGACTTTCCACTTCCAAACATTGACACTATAGTTGATCTGATAGTTGGCCATGCCATGTATTCATTAATGGATGGTTTTTCTGGTTACAACCAAATCAAGATTGCACCCGAAGACCAGGAGAAAAAAACTTTCACATGTCCATGGGGAACTTATTGTTGGAACGCCATGCCTTTTAGTCTAAAGAATGTTAGGGCTACTTACCAAAGAGCCATGACTACAATATTTCATGACATGATGCACACATTCATGGAAGATTATGTAGATGACATATTGGAAAAGGCATACACAAGAGGACATCTGGAAATATTGTCCAAAATATTTGCAAGATTGGAGAAATTCAAAGTTCGCCTCAATCCCAAGAAATGTGTTTTTGGGGTCACATCTGGAAAACTCTTAGGATACATAGTATTAGGAAAAGGAATTGAAGTAGATCCTACCAAAGTATAGGAGATTATGGAAATGCCTCCACCAAGGAATATTAGTCAGTTGAGATCATTACAAGGATGACTTCAGTCTATCCGCAGATTCATTGCACAGCTGGCTGATAAGAGTTTACCTTTCACACATCTACTGCATAAGAATGTTCCTTTTAGATGGGATGACAAATGTGAGATGTCCTTTCAACAAATCAAGCAGTACCTGATGAACCCACCAGTTCTAGTACTGCCAAATCTAGACAAACCTCTAATCTTATATATTGTGGCAACAGAGACATCTTTAGGGGCATTATTAGCACAAGAAGACTCTACAGGAAAGGAACGTGCAATCTATTATATCAGCTAAACATTAACAGGCCATGAACTCAACTACACTTTCATTGAGAAGGCTTGCCTAGCAGTGGTCTTGGCTTCACAAAATTTTTGACACTACATGTTAACTCATACAATCAATCTTGTTGCAAAGATTGATCCACTCAAGTATCTGTTAAGTAAGGCTTCATTGACAGGAAGGCTAGCAAAATGGGTTATGATCTTAAGTGATTTTGATATCCATTATGTTGATCACAAAGCAATCAAAGGACAATTTAAAGCTAAGCAACTAGTTGAAGCACCACTACAAGAAGAACATCCCATGCACATTGAATTTCCATATGCTAATGTCTTCACTGCAGAATCAAAACAACCATGGTCTTTATATTTTGATGGTTCTTTCACTCAACATGGATCAGGGGCGGGTATACTCTTTGTCACCCCTCAAGGAAATACCATTCCTCGGTCATATAGGCTAATGTTTCCATGCACTAACAACATAGCCGAATATGAAGCCTTAATCACCAGACTGAAGATCGCATTGGAATGGAGGATCACTGAACTACATGTTTATGGTGACTCACAGTTGGTCATAAATTAGATCAATGATGATTATCAGACTAAAGATGACAAACTATTTCCATACAAGAAAATGGTTGATGACTTCAAAAAGTACTTCATGGACATAACGTTTATATAGATTCCAAGACTCAATAATAAAGCAGTTGACACCATGGCCATGATCGCATCATTGCTACAACTCCCAGAAACTCAGACTCGCTATGAATTTCTAGTGGAACAATCATTTGCACCTACTTATGACACCCCTAAAAGCCAAATCATTTGCCACTTGGTGGGATCCGATTCACCTTGGTATGGCAAGATTTATGCCTACCTAAAAGACGACATCTTACCACCTGATTTATCCCATAACCAAAAGCGAAATTTTATCCACCAATCCTCTCGCTACACTCTTATCGCTAACACCCTTTATCACCACAATCTTGATGGTACTTTACTTTGATTTCTTGAACGTGATGAATCTGACAAAGCTTTACAAGAAGTTCATGGTGGCAGTTGTGGTGCTCATTCGAGTGGACTAACCTTATCCAAGAAATTGACTAGAATGGGTTACTACTGGCCGACTATGGAAAGGGAATCATTCAATTTTGTGAAGAAGTGCTCAAAATCTCAAATTCATGGGAATCTCATTCATGCTCCTTTACAAGAACTGCAACCGTTCACGCCGACCTGGCCATTTTCTCAATGGGGGTTGGATCTAGTTGGCAAGATTCATCCTTCATCATCAAACAGACACAAGTTCATCATCACATCGGCAAAGTATTTTACCAAGTGGATTGAGGCAGTACCTCTCACTAAAGTCACCGGCAAATAGATCTCATCTTTTATACTCAACTATCTCATTTGTCGGTATGGAATTCCCACCTCCATCATCACAGATAATGGACAACCATTCAAGAATTAGGAAGTTGATGAACTCTGTGAGTGATTTCATAGTCAACACAGATATTCAAAACCTTACTATCCACAAGGGAATGGCCAAGCAGATGCCTCAAATAAAACAATATTGAAAATTTTGAAGACTGTGAATGATGTAGGGAAAGATTGGCACATTCAACTCAATCCCACATTATGGGCCTATAGAACTAGCATCAGAACACCGACAGGAGCCACACTATTTGCTCTTGTCTATGGAGTAGACGCTATACTTCCTCTAAAAATTGAGATTCCCTCACTTAGAGTATCACTAAAAGGTCTCATAACAGATGATGAATACAGAGTTTCTCGACTGCAAGAGCTAGAAATCCTTGATGAAAAGAGACAACGAGCAACTGATCATTTGAAAGCATATCAACAAATGATGTCTTGTAGCTATAATCACAAAGTCAAGCCACGTACTTTTCAGGTTGGTGATCTTGTTTTGAAAGAGAACCCACACAATCAACAAGATAGAGAGAAGAAAGGAAAGTTTGAACCAAATTGGCTGGGTCCATATGTGGTCATAGCAGTATACGGTTCAGGAGCATACAAGCTGTCAACACCAGAAGGGGACCTATTTGACGAACCCATTAACAACATGCACCTAAAGAAGTATTATGTCTGAAGCAGTCATCAAAAACATCAAAAAAAGTCTTGAAAAAAATATTAAAAATAGCAGAAAAAGTCCTAAAAAAAATACAAACACATCAGAAAAAGTCTTGCAAAAATACAAAAACATCGGAAAAAGTCTTGAAAAAAATACAAAAACAGCAAAAAAAGTCCTGAAAAAATACAAAAACATTAGAAAAAGTCCTGAAGAAATCACAAAAATAGCAGAAAATGTCTTGAAAAAATGGTTACCCTAGTGAAAACCTGGCAGACAGGCATCTCGGTAGCAACAAAAAAAAAAATCAAAAAAATCGCCATAGGGTGAAAACTTGGCAATAGGCAATCTATTGACAAGAAAAATGTAATAAAAACAAATAGTGAAAATCTAGAAAACATACGCTATTTGTAGCTCTCCATCTATTAGTTCGTGTTCTGCACTTGGCTTCTCAGCCTTCATTTCATGCATCTTTCCATCATCTTAGGGCCATACCAGCATCATGCTACCATCATTTTCCTAGAGCGATAACGTCTTACAATGGCTTGATTATTGTACATATTCATTTCAACAAGTTATGTTAATACTGGGGGCAAACACTGACATATTGGGGGCAACCAACTTTCAGGTACAATGACAGAAACAACTAGACAATGACAAAAAATCCAATCATTTGAAAAAACAATCAAATCACATGAACAACTATCCAATTATCGATCAGTATCACAACAGTTTTCAGCAAGTACCATATCATGACTCATATCTGGATTATCTAAAATATGAATAATGTTTGGCATAGCAATACTAAATTTTGAACAATGGTTGTTTAATTTTTGATATCATCTCTCTGGAGCACACTAGATGATGTACTGAACTAGAGTGGCGAGGAAAGAAGATGATTTTTCTTTGTTTGTTGTCTTGAGGTTAACTATTCATCTGTTGCAAATATGTCACGAGACATGATTTACAAAGTTTATCATTGATGATAGTTCCAAATTTGCATCAAAAGGTGGTTAGTCTTTGTTTATTTATGCAAGAAATGCTCAGGTCATCTCGGTTCAATTATACCTCAATGCTTGTGTTTGCTTGCTATATCAAAAATCATGAAAGTTGTACTCAGGTCATCATTGGTGCTATTTTCCCCTCTGATGCTTTTACATACTTCCAACATTTTAAAATGCTCTATGATGATTCAAGAAAGCTAACAAAAGGTTCAACAAACAATTGGTTTCATTTAGTTGCATTTCATCTCGCTCATTATACATATCTGCATACTGGATTTGCATCAAAGTTTTGAAAGGCTAACAAAAACATCAACAACTAGCATGTCTCTTTGGACTATTTGTGGAGGACAGTCGGACATTTGTTTCATCATCACCTTTCATCTTCATTATCATTTCATATAGGTCCTATCATTTATCATTTATCATTCATTTGCATATCATTTAGATCCTTTATCATTTCATATCATTCATCTCTTAGGTATTTCATATCACTTTCCTTTTCATATTATCATTTCATTATCATTATTATTTCATATCATTTGAATTCCTCATCATTTCATATCATTCATTTATCCATTTTATATTTTCATATCACCTTCATTTTCATATTATCTATCATCTTCATATCATTAACATCTCACTTATCATTTTCATATTCATTTCATTTTCATTTTGCACATTTTCATCCCATTTATCACTTCATTTCATTTCACTTATCACTTATCATTTCATTATCATCTCATTTCTCATTTCATTATCATTCATTTCATTATCATTTCATTTCATTATCCTCTCATTTATCATTTCATTTTATTTCACTTATCACTTGTCATTTCATTATCGTTCATTTCATTATCATTTCATTTCATCATCATTACAAATCATTACATTTCATCACATATCGTTTATCATCTTATCATACATCTCATTATTATTAATCACTTCACTTCATATCATTATTCATATCATTTATCATTTGTCACATTACATTCATATCATATCTTTAATCATCCTATCATTTTTCATATCAATTCATATTACAAATTCATGATGTGTATCATAAACACAACATTAATTTCCATCATATTATCATTATTTACTTGCATTTGAAAATCCAAAAACAAACATTCCATACATACATTTTCATATCATTCAAAGCCAAACAACACTTTTCATAAAACATATTAAATATCCCATGACATATTTTCATAATCACATCATAAGTCATACACCTACATGACATCATTAGTACGCATCATCAATCATTTTTCATCATCATCATAAACACATCATATCAAATCATCCTGCATATCATGTTAGTCATCAAATCATTAAAATGCATATCAAAATCCATAACATATAGAAATAAATGTATATCACATAATCATCTCATAAATGCACATCACATCATCAAAAATCATCACCGTTGCATATCATCACTCATCAAAAATAATACAAATGTCCATTGTCCAATGAAGCTAAAAATTCCAAAGAGAGATACATGAGATATGACCAAAATAACGTACATGCTCCAAAAATAATATACATTGAGATGTGTGAATGAATCAATAATGATACATCAAAAATATCACGAGTCTCATAACTCTAACTAATAGAGCCTCCTGATGGAGTTGGCCTCTATGGTGGAAGTCCACTACCTCCTGGACCTCCTGCCCCAAGATCTCTATGTGGTCCTGACACACCTCGACTATGAAAAGGTCAATCAAAATCTCTCTATCTATCAATGTCTCACATCATGCAATCACGACCCATGTCAGCAACCCATATCAGTGACCCATATCAAGTGACCCATATCAACGAACCATATCAAGTGACCCATATCAGTGACCCATATCAATGACCCATATCAAGTGACCCATATCAGTGAGCCATATCAAGTGACCCATATTAGTCACCCATATCAGCGACCCATATCAGTGACCCATATCAGCGACCCATATCAGTGACCCATAATAGTGACCCATATCGGTGAACCATATCAAGTGAACCATATCAAGTGACCCATATCAATGACCCATATCAGTGACCCATAATAGTGACCCATATCAATGACCCATATCAAGTGAACCATATCAAGTTCTCTATTTAAGTGACTCATATCATGAACTCAATGCTAAATTGATCTATCTATCATCATTTTACTATTTGTTTTCTTTTTCAGGAAAGCAAATTTATCAATGATCAAACTATTTTCTTATTTGTACTTCAGTCACGAATACAAATATGTTTGAATCACATTATCTACTATTTGGTTTCTATCACAGAAAGCAAATTTATCAGGAGTCATATCAAGCATCTACTCTTTGTTTTTCATTCAAGAGAAACAAAGTTATCAGCTACCTACTCTCTTTTTTTCTATTTTCGGGAAGCAAAGTTATCAATTAATCATCATCATTTCATCATTTCCATCAAAAAGGGCATCATTTCAACAGGGGCATCTTTATACATCAATTATCGGGAGCTAAATCACTGCATCCCTCTCATCATTCGAATTTCATCATCAACTCAACATTTTTTTCTCATCATCAGTGATTTACCTCCCGAGGGGGCATCATCAATATCAGCATCAAAAAAATATCAGGTTCAAATCAGGGGCATATCAGTCACATTTTTCTGATCAGGGGCAAATTTCAAGAGCAGGAATATTTTCTTTGAAGCAATGTGTTTCACACATCACTTCAAAGAGGGGCAAAATGTATATGTCTAAAAATGGTCATGGTTAATCAAGCTTGTTAATTAATTAAATATAAATTATTTAATTAATCTTCTAAAGTCATCTACATATAAATAAATTTAATTATTTATTTATATTGTTCACTTTTATAATTCTTCTACCTTAATTAAATAAATAACTTTATTTAATTATTACCATCTTCCATATTCCTCTTAATTAATTAAATAGATTTTATAATTTATTTATATTAATTATCATAAGTTTGAATTTTAAATTCAAATGATATTCCTCTAAATACCTTTTTCACATTTAATTAAATATTCTAAATATTTAATTAAACACTTTCTAATTCTTCACTCTACATTTAATTAAATATTCTAAAATATTTAATTAGAAACTTTCCTCACTCTTCACATAATTAAATATTCTAAAATATTTAATTAGAAACTTTCCTCACTCTTCACATAATTAAATATTCTAAAATATTTAATTAGAAACTTTCCTCACTCTTCACATAATTAAATATTCTAAAATATTTGATTAGAAACTTTCCTCAATCTTCACATAATTAAATATTCTAAAATATTTAATTAGAAAATTCCTCACTCTTCACATAATTAAATATTCTAAAATATTTAATTAGAAACTTTCTTCACTTCATATTTAATTAAGTATTTTATATATTTAATTAAACGTTTTTCTATCATCTTCTCACACATAATTAGATATTAAATATTTAATTATGGAAACTTCTAAATTCACCATACATGTAATTAAATAAATTTATTTATTTAATTATGAGACTTATCTCCTACTCACTTCTCAAATGGCAACTTTCCCTTAGATCTAAAAGAGAAAATTTATGTAGAAGGAAACATTCCATCTCTCTCTCGACTTTCAAAATTCTCTCACCGTTCATCTCAACAAGCTTGATTTAAACCGTTGATCACATCAGCCAATCAGAGTCTTTTGAAAACTCTATAAATACCTTTGTGAATCCAAACATTGCTTACACTTGCATATACTTACATTCACGTGCACACGTTATTTTAATGTCATCTAGCATTTATCAATTTTTGCAATCATTACATTTAGTAATCTCATATTTTAGCTATCATTTTTAGTCTTGTTAATGGAATCTTAGCATAAGCATGCATTCATTTCAAATCTCATTCTCTAGGAGATCATTTTTTTGAGCCTAGCGTATAATCTGAGAGCAAGCTAGATTCAACGAAACACTGGAGATAGAGGACAATAGGACGCTTTCGAAGGAGCTACGAGTTTAAGAGTTTGTTTTTCTTTCAAATTAGTTTCCTTTGATCTAATGTTTTATTGGTGTGTTTAGTTTGTTAAAAATATTTTACACTTAAAATTGATCACACAGATTTAATCCTTTATCTTCCAAAGGTAACTTCTCATTAGAAGCCTTTTGGCCTGAGCCCATGGAACCTATCACCCCTCGCAAGGACTTCTTTTTCATAGCTTATGAAAAGTTTAAAGCCAAAAAGATAGTCGAATTATCTCTTCGTAACTTGTCCCCGTCCACTTCCGTATCTCCTATCATAGACGAAACCATGCTTCAACCTGAGTCTGATGTTGAGAAAACCATCAAACCTCCTAAACAACCACCCCTCAACATTTCCCTGCCATCATTTAAACGACCAAGGGAACATGAAACAAACCCTGGTCAGCCTCCTCGCCTTAAACAAGTGTATAAAGCCAAAGAGAAAGTGGTTTATCCATCCTCTTCAGTTTCTTCTATCCTTCCCCCTTCAGAAGTAGAAGAACCTATGATGACTCAATCTTCTTTTATACCTCCACAAATCAAAAACATAATTAAACGAAACCATTTTGCTAGGGAACGTAGGCGTCATCGTCATCTCCTTGTTCATCAATCTCGCATAGAAGAAGATAAAGAAAATAAAACTTTACCTTTGAAAGAAGTAATAGATGACAACCCTCCTCCTAACCTGCCACAAGATAGCCTAGTGCAACAATCGCAACAAATTGAACCAATCCAACAACCTCAGATTTTGATACATCCATCTTTAGAAATCACCCTTTTTCCTCCTATTGTCATTAATCTTGATGATGATGATGATGATGATGGTGATGATGACACAAAGATTTCAAAAATAGATGAAGAAGTGCATAATGATTTGAATTCTTTATTTTCATCCACAATGAGCTTAAATGATACATCCTCTCCACCAAGTGAAGAACCTGGTACGCCACTTGGTTCGAAACTTGCAATTATTCCTTTGGACAATCAACCGCATTCGCATTACACTAAACATGATTGGGAGGAAAATGACCTATTAGATGGTTGAATTGCATTCGCCTAACTAGCCTTTTTACTTTTCTCTTTTTATTTTTACTTTTTATGTGTGTATCGTGTTCCCCTGTATCATGTGTTTGATGTTCAAAACATATGACTTGCATAGGGCTTTCCAAGTTGGCTCTCATGTCTTGTTTTCTTTTTTATTTTTCTTTTCTTCTCTACTTCAAGTAATTTCTCACAAAACGATGTGTAGCAATTCCTTTAAAGTGGGGGGCATACATTACCATCAATTCATTTACATTCTTGGTTCGTAGTGTAGCCTTGTCGCTTATATGATGCGTTTTTCACTTTGTGGATGACATTGGGTGTGATGTCCTTCATAAGTGTGATCTATCTTAGCTTATTGCATTCCTCTTGGTGGCCTGATGCAACACACTGTATCCCCTAAGTTGTGAATATACTATTCTTTGATTGGTCCTCTCTTGGATAAACTGAACAAGACTCCTTTGAACATCTTTTCACATTTTACAATTTATGTTTTACATTTTGCATTCCTTTTTGCCACCTTGCATAACGCAACTTGCATGACTGTGGTACCTTTGTATTTTTTTTCATGAAAATTCCTTTTTCTTTGTGGTGCCTTATTAAAGTTATCAATGGGTATAACTTTGACATGGTTGGGTGGGAAGCCCACCTAGCAACATGACTTTTCCCCATAGCCACTTTTGTGTTTGTGAGTGCATACCAACTAGAATATGCATCTTACCTTTTGGGCTTTCTTAGCCCATAGACAACTAGTTTCGTGGCCCTAGAGTGAGTATACAGTTGGGATTTCTCACCTCATGGACAGCCTGAAGTTTCGTGGCCCTAGAGTGAGTACACATTCTCTTTTCCAAACAATCAGCCTAGATCTCTTTTCACAACTAGTTGGATTGATGATCGAAGCTTCATCCAATTCTTTGAATCAACACTTGTGTGTTCCTTTGTTCTTATGTCTAGTTTACCATGGGATCTTCATCCTGGGGGCTTGATCATCCCTCTTGATCGTTGTCCATTCCATCTTGCTAATGTAAGTGCATTTGACCCTTCCCCTTGATGTTCATGGCTACTTTAGTGTGAGTTTGAAACATGTTCATCCTCTCACTAAAGTGAGGGCTAAATATGTCATAGAAAAATGGCCCCTTGTCATTTTCATGGCCTTTTAGGTCTTGTTTTATGGTGTTGGAACTATGTTGCTCTAATTTTAAGTTGTAACATGGCTTGAACATGCTTATTTAGGTACTAAAACTCAAAGAACGACATCTTGTGAAGGTGTTGTGAAGTGTTGTAAGACATTTCTACATTCTTCTAGACTCTATTTAATGTAATTTACCTAAAAATCACCTTTTTACTCATCAACAAGTCCTATTTTGAAGTGTTGTAAAGTCTTGTAACAAGATTGCACGCTCTTCTAGGCATATTTTCACTATTTATACCCTTCTCATGCTTTATTTGGTCTCTTTATGCCCTCATAAGTTGTAATTAAGTGTATTTTTTAAAGTTATCCTAAAAAATAACATTAAATACAACATTTTCCTAACACATGTTTTAAGGTCATAGGTGGGACCCATTAGCCATGGGTGGCAAATGAGTCCCCCTTGACCCCAAATTCAAAATATTTCAAATTTCCTTTCGGGATTTTATTCAAAATCACTTGATGTCGGCCTGCGATGAGGTATGAACAGATACTAAGGCACAAGAATTGTATAAATAAGTGATTTTCACCTCATTTTACATCTCCTACAATCTTGATTCATCAAATTCACTTATCCACCTATTCACTCAAGCATTCAAGCATTTTACATCAACAATTCAAGCACTATTCAAGCACTTTGAAGCAACCATTGACATTACTTCAGACTTTCATAATCAAGGGTTAGGTAATTTGATAGCACTTCCATGTTATTAGTTTATCTTTCTTTTTCATTTCATTATCTTTTCAAGGGTTTACTTACCAAAAGTGGGGTTTGACCAAGGAAAACCTCTATTCACTAACCCTCAATCATTTTTCCCCTATTGCATGTTTGTTTGCAGCTCTTTGTATGCAAGTTTGATAGGTTATTAGGTGTTGAAAATTGATTTCCAAGTCAACTAGGTGCTTCAAGTCAACTTGAGTCAAATTCAAGCTTGGAGAGAGTTATTTGTCTGTTTTTTACAGAACGGACTTTGGCAACCCGACAAGCAAATATTCCCATATCTGGTGTTGCAGAGTTGTCTCCTGATTTTTTAGAAATTTGGGAGAGGACTGATTCTCCACCTATGGTGAATGAGTCACACCTTAGGATTGAAAATATAAATTTTGTCATATTCTAGATCCTGACAGATAGAAACCAACTCCTAACACTTTTTCACCAGGAGGAGGACTGATTCACCCTGGGTGAATGAGTCCCACTATGAAAAATTAGTGATCTTAGATAGCATAGAAAACATTCTAGAATCATCATACTTTGCCCAGGTGCAATATGATTTAACCCATCTCTTTATGTTCTACACATTTCATTTAGTTTCTTCATTATTTGCATATCACACTGTGTTTTCAAACAAGGCATAAATCTCACTTTTGCATTCATTTTCGGTCATTCAGATTAGTCATTTACATTAAACAGCATTGCATACATCTTGATTTAAGTGAATCATTAGCATTTTTGGCCCTATCTCTCTCCTTTTAGGTGAAAAACCCTGTAAATGCAAGAGTAGTCCATAGGGTCCCAAAAATCTATGTTTTAGGCTTATAGGCTACTCTTGTGCTCTTAGGAATGTTTCACCTCAAAGTAGAGAGATAAACCACACTCAAAATATCTAGGAGGTTCACTCAAATTAAGATGTATATAATGTTACTAAGGCTAAATGAGATGATCTAAATGCAACTAAGCTAAGAAATTGATTTATTATGAATGCAAAACCTAAGAAACAAGTGATGTTTGAAAACACATTATGTTATGCAGAAAACACCTAGAAATGAATGTAAAACTGAATAGAAATGAACCAAACTAGAAATGTGCACCTGGGATCTAGAAGGAGGCTGGAAATGACACTTGAAATTATGTTGATGCTGATTTTCAGGCCTGGTGGGACTCATTCACCATTTTGGGTGAATCAGTCCTAGTTATGCAAAACTATGCCAGAACTTGTTTATGACAAAAGTGTATCTAAAAATGTAGAAAACTCAAAATTGACCTAGAAGTGGGACTCATTCGCCACCCATGGTGAATGAATCCACTTTTGAATATCTAATTATTCAAAGGTGGAATATGGAGCTCTCGGTCTGCACTTTGATTCTCTATAGTGTCTTCTTCCAAAAATCTGATTTCTGAACCTGAAAGTGAGTTTTTGTTGATATTTTTCCTTGTTGAATGAAGAAAATAATTGAGAAAATTTACAACTTGATGTTCAATGATTTCCAAGCTTCCAAGATGTCTAAACCTACATACACAAAAGACAAGAGAGAGAAATGTTGAATGTTAGGGCATGGGGGTTTGCCTTGGTCAAACCCCTTTTAGGTAATTAAACCAAAATAGAGAAAGAATGTAATGAAACATGCAATAATGGAGTTTATTACCTTGCCATGATGTTTGATCTTGAAATTTTGTAGCAAAAAATGAAGAATCTACCCTTGAATGTCTGAAAATTGATATCTTGGTGACTTGAAATGATGAAACCCTAAGATGCTTGACTTGAGATGGAATAATAAGGGATGAATAATGAATAATGGTTGTGATTTAGGGTTAAAATACTTTTATTTATAGGAATTTCACCTATTTTACCTATTAATACCTCATCACAGGCCGACATGAAGAAATAATAAACTTAAATTTCACTTTTTTCCCGCTCAAAGGTCAAAAATGAGCCAAATGGGACTCATTCTCCACCCATGGCGAATGGGTCCCACCTGGATGGGACTAATTCACCATGGATGGTGAATGGGTCCCACAAGGGCCATTTTTACAGCTAAGATGCCAGGGGATAAGGAAATAAGGTTTAACTTGCAACTTTGTCAAGTATTTGATCAATTATTTCCTTGGGATGCACAATATGGGTTAATAGGGGCCTATTAGTGATGATGTGAAGGTCAATTAGGGATTGTGACACAAAATTCAGTGTGAAAGTGTGATTATATACACTTTACAACACTAAAATGAGGTCCACATAGCCTAGAAAGGCACAAGAACCAATGTGAATGTGTAAGACACATTACAACACTAGTTTATCATTAAGTTTATTTTATAAGCCTTCTAGATTGATGTGATGATGTTATTAAACACATTTTATAATGTTTAATTTAGGGGAAATAGGTTCATTAAGTCTAGAAAATCATGAAAGTATCTTACAACACTTTACAACACCTTTACAAGAGATCATTAAAAGCATGCTATTCAATTTGCAAGGGTCCAAGACCTAGTGTGGCTACATAAAATGCCTCACAACACCTGAATCAAGGCTTTATTAAGTCAATTTATCATGAATTATTCCCATGTCATGCTAAGGGTACTTTTTTCTACGGTGCATTTAGCCCCCACTTTAGTGAGAGGATGAACTTGCTTCAAACTTACACTAAAGTAGACATTCAAGAGATATCTGAGTGTACAGATGCAGATGAAAAAGGATGAAAAAGATCAAAGGAGGAAGTCAAGCCCCAAGGATCTAGGATCCTAAGTCAAACCATCAAGATATAAAATCATGCAATGGAAAGAAATAAGATAAAAATGAAAAGGTGGAAAATATGCACTCACTCTGGGGCCATAGAACATCAGGTCGTCCATGGGGTGAGTTTTCCCACGGAAATAATTTGAAAAAAAAGGTGGATCAAGCTTCGACCATTTGTCCAACTAGTAGTGGATCTGATCTAGGTTTTTTGTCCAAAAATAAAATGGATACTCACTCTAGGGCGAAAAAACTCTTGGTTGTCTGTCAGGTGAGAAGTCCCAAAAGGTGAGAAACATACACTAGTTGGTATGCACATAGGTGCCTATGGAGAAATTCGTGCTGCTGAATGGGCTTCCCAATCAACCATACCAAATTTATACCTCTTGATAACTTTAATAAGGTTCCACAAAGGAAAATGATGTTATTTTGAGCTCTATGAAGTAAGCAAAACTTCATATGCTTGACATTGTAAATGCAAAATAGTGTAAGAACTATTTGAAGGGATTTTTCTTAATTCGTGCAAGGTCTCATCTTAGGGAACATCATGCTCAATGTCTCCAAGAGAGGATAATTCAAAAGAAGTATCACGCTCTTGGAGGGAATCAAGCCCAATGACTCCATCAAGAAGAGGATGCATCGCAAGAATAAATAAATCGCACAACAAAATGTGAGTGGTGATGTATTCCCCACACTTTAAAGTGGTTGCGAGCACCCACACTATGAGAAATTGATTTAAATTAGAACATGAGAGCTTACTCAAAAATCCCTATGCCAAGTCATACGTTTCCAATAAGCTAAGTCATGAAGAAAGGGAGTATGTCACATGTGAGTCAATCTTAAGACATGTCGTCCACATCCCAAGCTTGCTCTTATATGTTCATGAAAGGTTAACAACTAAGTCAAAAGAGATAGCAACAAGTGACATAAAAGGACAAGGCTATCAAACCCCTTGCCCCCCACTTAGTATAAGACAAAGGTGAGCCTAGAATAGATGAAAGGAAGTATCAAGTAGAAGAATTAGGTGCTTCCACACAAGGAAGAGTACCACAATCCTTAAGAGTTTGAATGTTATTGTTGTGCAAAGTCTTTGATACAAGTGGAGATAAGTATGATATGTCGGATTTGTTTGTGTGTTCATTGCATCCATGTGTAGGAGGAAGATTGTAACCGATGCCATAACAATCTTCCAAGTTAGATGAAGGGGGTGTGTGTTTGTGAGAAGGATTGGTTGCTTTACAAGAACACAAATTCTTGGTAATGATATGTGTCGTTGCTTGATGAGGGATAAGAGTTATATAGCCCCCATCACCACCATGGGGTGAGTTGGTAGAAATAATTTGAATGAAAGTAATGCAAGGTTTTTTGGGTTGAGATTGGTATATTGCACACCCTTCCTTAAAGGTAGGTGTGAAACTCCAATCACTACTTGTGTCTAAAAATGAATCATTTGTATATGACTCTTTGGACCATGAGGGTGAGATTTTGGAAATGTTATGGAAAGGAGGTGTAGAATCTAATGACCCCCAATTATCATGAAAGATTTTTGTTGTAGGTGAAGAGTTAGTACCAACATGTATAGGTTCAAGTTTTGATCCTGGAATGGAAGGATTAGGAGAGTTGGACACATAGCTTCACTCATTGTTGTATTCAAACTTCATTACATGGTGAAGGGTAGATAGGAATCCTTTCATAGCATGAATCCATGGTATCCCTAGGAGAAGATTGTATGGAAAGGGTCATTGCATGCTATGAATAGAGGTAGGCAACACTACAGGTCCAATCTCAATAGGTAATGTGATCATCCCAAGTGGTTGCCTATAAACATTGTCAAAGCCATGAATATGAAAATTATTAAGATGAATGGGATTTTTTTCCATGCCAAGTTTGTGTAGGAGGTCCATGCTACAAACATTAATTTCTTCTCCATTGTTGATAAGAGTGTGCCTAACTAAAGTTTCATTAATGATCACCTTTATCATCAAGGGATAATTCTTGTTTTGAATCTCAAGTGAGGGTAATTCATGTTTAGGGAATGTGATTTCTAATTGGGTGGCTTGTATTGGATGAGGGGAGGATGTTACATGATTCAATTTTATGTAAGATTAGATCTCTTCCTTCAATATTTGAAACATTTCATGAAAGAGAAGTTTCACTGTTGATGAGAGTTGAATGAGTTCCCATACAGATATATTAGTAGGAGTCTTTTTAAGATCTTCAACACTAGGTGCTTTTTGAGGAAAAGGTAATGATGTAGGAGTGTTGTGTGGTCCCCTAAATGTTTGAGTCACTAAGTTGCAACTTAGCAGCTGCAAAACATTGTTATGAGTAGATTGCATCATGGATTTCAAGACATCTCTAAATTTTTTGTGTGATTCACTAATGGAAGGTGACTTAGGAAGCTCACTAATTAAAGGAGATGCCACTTGTGTTGTCATAACCTCAATAATTTTGTCTTTATTGGAATGATGTGTTGGTGAAGGGGATTCAAGTGTCGCTTTATGATTGTTTTGCATTATGATAGGTTGCCTAGGAGGAGAGTTTTTAGGAGAACAACAAACCAAATATTTTCCACATTCATAGGTTGGTTCTTCTAAAAGAACTTCATCACAAGTAGGAGAATTATCAATGGTTGAATATTGTATCTCTAGAGGGGTTTCACAAGGTGAAGTTGGACAGCTAAGATATTCATGACCTTCATCAATTGTGTTGTATAACATCAAAGTATCTACTTCACAACTAGGAGAGATACTAGAAGAAGAAAAAATGGTGTTGTCATGATTACCTATGGTTGTATTGTCTTGTTGATCAATGTTTTGTCCACTAAGAGAGGTAAGAGGAGAGAAAAAATTAGGATTCTCAAAACTCTCATGAATTGGTTCTTCTACCAAAATATCTTTGTCACCAAGAGGAGAGATATTAGGAGAGGAACAAATATGATCGTTAGGAATGTCCAAGGTTGTAGTCTCTTTCACAAAAGCACTCTCATAGGAAGGGATAGGAAATTTTTCTTAACATATTTACATATGTAAGGCACTAGGATTGTTTGAATAAGAATGAAAAGCAAATGTAACCATTTCATGCAATGTTTCAACAATATGAACAATGTATATGCAAAGATACAAAACACTCTTATCCAATGTATGCAACACCTTAAGAATGTAAACAATGTATATGCAAGAATGAAAAGTACTTTTACCAAAATAATGCATTTTTTTATGAATAGAAACATTGTATATGCAAAAGTGAAAATTACTTTTATCAATGTTATGCAAAATTGCAGAAATGGAAGCATTTTCAGATGTAAAAATGTTTGCAATTGAAGTGATTTGAAGAATGAGTAATCTAAAATGATGTTTTTGAGCTAAATGCATAGAAAAAATGTTCCAAAAACTTTCTAGACCTATACTATATGATATTAGGAGGCTTAGGAAGCGCATAAATAAGGTTTCTAATGCTATAACAATCTGTCAAAAATCTACACATGGATTGATTCGCCCAGTATGGCGAATGAGTCCTAGTACTGGTTTTTTGCAAAAAATTTTGAAATTTTGAAATTTTTTTATATGTTTGATGTTGTATAATGTAGACCTAAGATGGAGATGCAGAATTGTAGAAATGTAAGCTAAATGACCTTTTTACTAATGCAAAAATTTGAAACCCTTGATGTGAATTAACCAATGCAATTCTAATGCAAATTTCATGCAAGCTAGGATTAGGATGAAAATGGACTCCAAATTAGAAAAGAAACTATTCTAAAATTAGGTTTACCAAAATGAACCGTAGATTTTTGGGTAGGGCTTATAGGCTACTCTTGCGCTCTTAGGAATGTTTCACCTAAAAGGAGAGAGATAAACCCCACTCAAAAGATCTAGGTGGTTCACTCAAATTAAAATGTATATAATGTTACTAAGGATAAACGAGATGATCTAAATGCAACTAAGCTAAGAAATTGATTTATTATGAATGCAAAACCTAAGAAACAAGTGATGTTTGCAAACACATTATGTTATGCAGAAACACCTAGAAATGAATATAAAAATGAATAGAAATGAACCAAACTGGAAATCTGCACTTGGGGTCTAGAAGGAGGCTGGAAATGACACTTGAAATTATGTTGATGCTGATTTTCAGACCTGGTGGGACTCATTCGCCATTTTGGGTGAATTAGTCCTAGTTATGCAAAACTGTGCCAGAACTTGTTTCTGACAAAAGGGTATCTAGAAATGTAGAAAACTCAAAACTGACTTGGAAGTGGGACTCATTCACCACCCATGGTGAATGAGTCCACTTTTGAATATCTGATTATTCAAAGGTGGAATCTGAAGCTCTTAATCTGCACTTTGATTCTCTACAGGTGTCCGCTTCTGAAACTCTGATTTCTGAACCTGAAAGTGATTTTTTGTTGATATTTTTCCTTGTTGAATGAAGAGAAGACTTGAGAAACTTGAAAACTTGATCTTCAATGATTTCCAAGCTTCCAAGATGTCTAAATTTGCATACACAGAAGACAAGAGAGAGAAATGTTGAATGTTAGGGCATGGGGGTTTGCCTTGGTCAAACCCCTTTTGAAATGTTAAACAAAATAAGTAATTAAACATGAAATATTAGGAGTTGACTACCTTTCCATTGCCCATGTTTTTATATTGAAATTAACCAACTGAGTACATAGAAGAATCTGCCCTTGAATTTCTAAAAATTGATATCTTGTTGACTTGAAATGGTAAAACCCTAAGTTGTTTGACTTGAGATGGAAGATTGGTGGATGAATAATGAAGAATGGTTGTGATTTAGGGTTAAAATACTTGTATTTATAG
>VDFB02146647.1:0-17319 GCA_007258455.2 Sequoia sempervirens | reverse complement strand
ATTCAAATAGGCATGTTTACGCTAGGAATGGTCCTCTTTCGCACCCAAACACGAGGAATCGCTTCGAGCTACGTTCAACTAGATCGATCCCTTAAGGGTTTGAGTGTAGTATGTTGAAATAGGCCATTCCTCCTATTGTTCGGGCTGTGTGTTAGTGATATGGGCCTGATGTAACTTGAATTGTGGTAGTTTGAATGGGCCTATTGAGTGGTTTGGCAATCTTTGTATTGCATCAGCTTGTTGCTTACTATTATGCTTTGATAGATTTTTTTATCAAGCATCCATAGCTTGTTCGAAAGCACCTATTTTAGGCTTTTAGTCAGAAAGGTAGAAGGCAATGAACTGTGCTTTTGATAAAATGCTTTGATAGACATGTATGAAAAGGGCCGTGTTAGTGACAGACAAGGCAAGTTGAATCCTTTGAAAAAATGCCTCAAAGAAATGTGTTTTCATGGTGATGGAATGGCATGATCTAATGCTATGACAAGCAAATTGCTATGGGATTGGTCATGGCATTCCATCACCATTGAGACCACATTGAGGCTTTTTTTCAAACAAATTTACGCCTTTTTCTATGCTATTGCTTATTAGTATGCTTTGATAGATTTTTTATCAAGCATCCATGTAGCTTTTTGGAAGCACTCATTTTAGGCTTTTGAACCATGTCCAACAAGGAAGCTTAATTGTTGGATATTCCACCACCATGAGACCACATTTCTTGACACATTTTATCAAATAGTTCATTCCCTTTTCTATGCTATTGCTTATTAGTATGCTTTTATAGATTTTTTCCAAGCATCCATGTAGCTTTTTTGGAAGCTCCTATTTTAGGCTTTCAACCATACCAATAAGGAAGCAAATTGTTTGATATTCCACCACCATGAGACCACACATTTCTTTGACACATTTTATCAAATAGTTCATTCCCTTTGTCTATGCTATTGCTTACTATTATGCTTTGATAGATTTTTTCTAAGCATCCATAGCTTGTTTGAGCACCTCGCTTTTAGGCTTTTAGCCATGGCAAGCGTTAAATGAACTCCGCTTGATAAAATGCTTTGATAGACATGTATGAAAATGTAGTTAGCAGATAAGGTAGTTGAACTTTGAAGTCACCAGCGAAATGAGGTCTCATGGTGATGGAATGCCATGACAATCAAATAATTTTGATTGTCATAGCATTCCATCAGGTCATGAGACCTCATTTCTTTGAGGCATTTTTTCAAAGAGTTCACTACCTTGTCTATGATATTGCTTACTATTATGTTTTTGATAGATTCTTTCCAAGCATGCATAGCTTGTATGAAAGCACTTCTTTTAGACTTTCGGCCATAGCAACAAGGCAACACTTGAACTATTTGACAAAATGCGTTGGTAGACATGTATCAAAAATGTGGTAGCATAGACAAGGGAATGAACTATTTGATAAAAATGCTCCCAAAGAAATGTGGTCTCATAGAATGCCATGACAAGCAAATGCAATTGGCAGCTGCTCCTAGTTATTAGTTATGTAATGTGAAGTAATTGCATAACTGCTTAGGTTGACTTTATAAAAACTATATATTATAATTGAAATTTTGTCATCTATCAGCATCTAGTTATTAGTTGCAATGTGAAGCAATGCTTTAAGTTTGAAAGATGTGCAATGCAATGTAATCAACGTTATGAATATAAACTACAAAATTATAAATTAAAGTTCAAAACATAAAAATTTCAAGTGTTTACAATCAGCCATTATTGATCATTTATCAAACTGAACAGTGTGAACATTTTTCTGTGTGGAAGGCAAACAAGAAAACAGTGGTTCAAAAATAAGAAATTTTTCTTCTGCACCAAATGAGAAATATTCACACAATATGTCCTAGGAAGGAATAAGTCCATAAGATCGAAAGTATGCAAGAACCCAGAATTGCAAAATTGGCTTACGCTTGACTTCCAAACATAAATTTTCACACTTTTCGATGTTCTAACATAAGTCAAAAAGTATATGTGCGTAAGTTGTAAAGTATACACTTGAATACATGTAACTCATATCTATTGACCCATTAATTTATAATGCAAATATGGACACCATCAATAAAAAAGATTTGTATTAATCAAATAGCCATGTACGCATGTACATCAATACATGTCAATATAAGTATAAAATATAGTTACAAAAAAGCCATATAGGCTTACGAGAATGCCATATAGGCATACAACGTCAAATATATCGAATACAAAATATGTACAAAATTGCCATGTAGGCATACAACAAAGGGCTCTACATTCAAAATTCATTTCTCTCCATGCTCTGGTTCAAATACAATTTTCTTTCCCTTTCCGGGTACACCGATGGCTGCATAACTGCCACTGCTGCTGAGGGTGTCTCGCTGCTCCTCCTACGACGAAGCCCCGGTCAAGTTTAAATCGTTACAATAAGAAGTAAAGACATTAATATATAGAAATTACATTATAAAAATTAATATATTTAACAAAATTTAATCACTTACCATCTTAATTCCATCATGCTCCTCGAGGAAATATTTGCACCGATGCTCGTGTGCTCGGTTCTCAGATAAACCATCTGGAATAGAAATTAAACTACTTAATCATCAATGGCTTGATTTTTCACTAGAACTGGTTCATCTATCAATGAATGTAAAATTGAAATTTAGTAATTTGCCCCATACCTCCCCTATCAGAGTTTCATCAGGATCTCTATTGCAGTAGAAAACACCCCAATATCCATTGCCCTTGTTACGCTAGTGGGTGCTTCACACCAACATCTGAAAATAAAACAACAAATTATTCAACGACAAAATAAGTTAACGGGACTTGAAGTAATGCTTTGAGTTTGAATGATGTGTAATGCAACGATAAACAATATGATTACTCTCATTTTTAAAAAGCAATAACCTAGACAATCACATTGGAAAACAAAAAAGACCCTTAGGACAAATTTTAAGTGAAAAGCATCAAAACACAATGTAAAATATGCAACCAATAAGTGAGGAAGAAGAGATGATCAAGTCAAAAGGCGCTTTGATAGTAGCCAACTGAGTTAAGTATGACAAATCCAAGTATCACTGTTGCAAGGAATGGAGTAAGAGCTAAATAAAGATACAATGACAATAAAAAATGATGGAGCTAACTTGTCAAGGGTCTATTCTTCAAAACCCTTATTAAACGCTTGTCATAGTTTAAGATATGCAATAAATGTTTGACAATGGAATTAACCTTTTGAGGATGACAGTGATTAAATTGAGGTCTCCTTTTACCATGAAAAGACTGAATATTCTTTCTTTGGCCTATCATTATGATTTTTAATTTTTTTCACTTGAGTTAAATATAATAGTCAAGTGTTTATACCAAAGATGATAGAGAAAATAATCATGAAAAGGAGAATATGATGGTGATCAATGACAAGTCAGTGGCACATTTGACAATCGAAAAGAGTAGAGGAATGCATAGTGAACATCATGGTATAACTTATGATATAAATTAAGCCACATGGTTGATGTGCTTTGAATCCTTGCATCTAAAGGAAATGGATAGTGAACATCATGTGTTACCTTGTTACTACATGAAGGAGGAGGCTCTATCTCTCCATTTGGTGTGTAAACAAAGTGGAAGTTTGCTAACTATCAAGTTAAGGCTTAAAACCCTAGTTTTTGCTCCATTTCATGTTTGAGCTTTGTATGGAAAGTGGAAGGCTGGGACCTCAAGAATCTTTGAGTGTTGTCCATGTGAACCAAGAACCTTGGAAAAAGAGTGGGAAGTCCTTTTCAGATTTGTGAGTTCTAACCTGCTTTGTAGGTGAAGGAGACCTAATAGGGGCTCAAGGGCTACTAGCCTTTCAAACCCTAGCTAAAGGATTGGTGAGAGCGATGGGAAGTTAAAGTCTTGGAGGTTGTTAAAACAACTTTGGAGGACAATTTGAAGCCTTTTAAGACTTATTAGTACCCCTGCAAGAGTTGATGGAGTGTTGAGGAAGATTGGTCTTTAGCATATTGTAAAGCAAGGAAGAGTTGTGGCAATGAACCAAGGTAATTTGGTGGTTGGAGTTTGTGATAGAAGAGGGGTTGGTCGTGAAACTGTGGGCACTCCAGTCATGAGGACCTATAGGTTAGATTGGTGAAGCAAAGCACCAAGGAGGTCTTACAAGGAAAGGCCTAGAGCAGGAATCAGTGATTGATTTCTCCAACCCCTCTCCCTATCAGATTGGTATCAGAGAAAGCAAAAGATTTGGGATTGATCTTGTATGTTAGAGACATAGTCTAGTGGTTCTAGTATCATGGTGACAAATGCTGAGTTGGACAAGAGGGTTGAAGAAATAGAGGAAGACAATAGGGTATTGAGAGAAAAGTTAGACCAACTTGAGCAAGCAATCGAATGTTACAAAAGGTTTGATGGAAGAAGAAGCAAAAGAAGAAGATGTTGCAAAAGGAGGATAGAATCCCTAACCCTAATTCTATATTGAAGGAGGATCCCTTCTTGAAAGCATTGAAGGCTTTGAGTGGAAAAACACTTTGAAGGAGTACCATTGTTTAGTGGAAAGATGGAGGCTGATTTAGTTATGGATTGGATAGAGGGAATGGAAACCATTTTGAGTGTGATGGAGCTCACCGGGCTAACAAAAGGTAAAGGTGGCTAAATCAAGACTAAGAGGTTCTACCTTAACTTGGTGGAAATTCATTTAGATAGAGAGGGAGAAGGAAGGCAAGCAACCTATCTCTACTTGGAAGGGAATGGTTGCCAAGGTGAAAGAAGCATACCTACCTAAAGACTATGAAATTCAGTTGCATAAGAGGAGACAGAGTTTGAGGCAAAGAGATCAGGAGATGAGTTCCTATACTGAGGAGTTTCAAAGACTTTGCATGAGGTCCAATGTCACACAGGATGAAAGTATCAAGATGGCAAGGTATCTCAATGGTTTCAAGTGGAACATTCAAGAGGAGATGGTTCTCTTAAGCCCCAAAATAGTGCACCAATGTTATCAATTGGCATTAAATATTGAAGAGAGGAGTAAGAGGAAGCAAGATCAGACTTCTAAGGGCAAAGGCAAAGGAAGAGATCAAAGAGGACAACATGGTGGCTACCAAGGTAGAGGCAATGACCAAAGAAACCAAGGAGAGTCAAAACTCATAGAGCATGGAGGTGAAACATCTACAAGAGGTGGACATAACCGGGTAGAGACCCTCAAGGTTCAAATAGAGAAGAGGAGCAGTGTAGGAGCCTTCCTTGTATGTACCGCCTAGCCTTTCCTTGTAAGACCTCCCTTGGTGCTTTGCTTCACACCTAACCTATAGGTCCCTACTCAAGCATTAGGTGCCCCGGTTTGTCCTGACCAACCCTCTTCTATCATTCTCATCAAGATCATACATTGACCTTTCTCTGCTCCCTCCTAAAGTTTGGACCACATCCATTACCCACATAAACCGACATCCTTGGTCTTCATGGTTCCCACGCCGCGGATATGGTTATGCAAATGAAAAATGGAAGAAAAGTAATCATCTCCCCATTCATTGGTCGAAGAATGCATTACGCTTAATGTTTTGATACATGATATCAACTCTCTCTTTTTCTCTCATGGTTGAATATCAAAATCTAGTATGGTGAGCCTCCAGAGTTCTAGTCATCTTTCTTCCTCTTCCACCAAATGTTGTCCCGATCCACATGTCTGCTAGCCTAATTGGCTTTGTTTTTGAAAGTTGAAGTTTCTCTTGAGTCACCATTGTAGCTCTCTCTACCTTTCCAAACTCTTTCATTGCTACAAATCATCTTTGGGATTTAGTCATTTGTACCACATGGTTGATGTGCTTTGAATCCTTGCATCTAAGGGGTTTAAAACCTTAGGGGCCTTAGATGAGAAAAAGAAGTAATGTTTTCTTTTCTTTTTATGTGAGGACGAGGTAGTGAGATAAAAGAGGACTGTATAGAAAAATGAAAAAAGAAGACAAAAATTCATGGACCATACTATATCACCTACATAGCTAACAAGGACATGAATGTAGTAGATTTAGGTATGATAGGCGTATTGCAAGGTATATTTGAGGAATATATAAGAATGAAGAAGAATTCAATGGATCAAATTAGTGTCAAATGTTTTCCTAAAAGATCTCCCACACACTATTAGGGAATTTAATCATTTCTAAGCATTTTCCACATCCTATGGGAAAGTTTGGAGGAGGCTCCAATAGTCAGAGTTTAATGAGTAATTATAACTTTTCCATGCAATCATGATTAGTTAGAGAACATATAGGGAAACTTGGATGAGCTATGCAACAAAATGAAGAGAATATAGGGTATTTGACCTAGTCTTAAGCATCTCCAAGCGTCTAGGAGATATTGAAGGAGTCTTGGCCGATAGATAGGGTCGAGGATAGAAATTTTATTTTTGGTTACATTGACATCATGTAGGACATCCATCGTCTTATTCTTGGTTACGTTGACATCACAAAAAATTATATAGGATGGATAGAATGTAGCTCTACCTTTGTCAGTTCCATGTTAAATTTTTATTATATATAGCTTGCTAGTGTAGGAATTCTAAGACAAACAATCATTGTAGGACCATTCTTAAAAGATTTCAAATAATAACCTAGTGAACCCATATACTCTTATGACTATATATACACAAATCTAGATTAAACTTAGAATTCATTAACTTCTGAAGTTCTATTTATTCTATACACTGAAAGTTTGATCAAATCTACTTGCACTGCAGGTGTTTCCTTGTTCCAACACCCCTCGCTCAACATCCAAAATCACATATTAAAAATACTACTGTGAAAAAAATGCTATTAACATATGTAATCAATTTATAATTGTTTACTAACTTTACATACCCCAATCGGACATAGGTGTACCGCGATAAATAAGTAGATTGGATCGGTGTACCCGTATCAACACTATGACCCTGGCCAATTTTATTAAAATAATAAAACTAAATTAGTTAATCTTGCATTTGACAATTAAAATTTAATAAACTAAATTCAATGAACACGCTCAATTTTACCCGACCGCCAATACCATATGCATCATGCATCGTCACTCTCCATCCCCATGCATGCATGACGGATCAGGTCACAGAAGCATATGGATCTCGTGTAGCACCCCTCCTAAGGGCCTGTGAGGGGTCATACCAACAAGTGGTTCGCGAAGACGTAATACCACATGGCTTCCCTCGGCCACCACCGAAGACATTCCCCCCTCGATTGGGCGCCTGCATAATGGGGCTTAGTGTGGTGGATGACACTCCGAGTCAAGGATGTGATCGCTTGCAAAGTCTCTACATCAGCACTCTCCTTTGCAACTACCAGCATCGCAATCTGCTCACGAGGCGGCCTAGCGAGAGGTCGTATCCCCTGTCGTGTAGGATCCGGCTGTGCACCAGGCCTATCCTGTGCTGACCCCCACCTCCCCGAAACCTCTTCATATCAAAATAATTTGGGACGGTTCAATACAAACTCACAAGATAATTTCCTAAGAAAATATTGGGGAACTTCATAGTTATTGCACGGTGGGTAATCAAAGACCATATACCATCTGTCATAAAAATGGTTCCTAATCTCTAAGTGGTGGCACCAATGGATAGGAAACCTCTTTGCATTGAGGGTGAGATTTTGATTTGTTCTAGGGTCAGTGAATAGAGAGCACAAATCGCCTTTAGTAATCTTTAAATCTTTAACTTGTTTATATGATAATTTATCCGCATAATATGCCCTTGATGTTTGCCTCCTATTTTGCCATCCAGATATTTGTTGGGTAATTGCATCCACATTTTTTAACAAATCCTTCAACGAATCTGCTAGATGTATCCTTTCTGTGGTTGAAGAATTTTGATCACTCAACCTACTAATAAGATCCTCAACTCCTTTTATTGCTTCAATTTCACTCCTCAAATTTTCTTGAGTGCCGAGGGTATTGAGAGAATGGTGGGCAAAGTTGATTTTGTTGTTGAGGTTGATTTTGTTGAGGTTGATTTGGTTGAGGATTTTCCTCCTCTTGTTGAGGATTTCCTACAAATTAAAAAAAATCATTCATTTCTAAACTAAAACAAACAAAATCAATTTAAAACAAAAAAATTCATTACAAATACCAAACAAAACTTACCTCTTGCATCTTTTCGTCGTCGGGGTGCCATATTTGTGAAGAAAATTGAATTCAAGTTGATCAAGTGTGAAGTAGTCACCTCCTCAACAACGCGAGCGCGTAGTGCAGGGTTCTTGGCCGCGGGCAAAAATAGAAAACAGTAAAAACAGAAATGAAGAATGTTACTTTTTTTTTGCTTTTAAAAAGACAAAACGCGTTCGCGTTATAACGCGAACGCGTTTTGTCTCATTTTTCACTTTTGTGGCACAAAAGTGCTAACCATCTTGGTGCACTTACCCATATTCTTCCTGCATTTGATCAAAATGGTTTCCAATATGAGGTAATGAATATGTAGTATTTATTGTTACGTTATTTAACATCTAGTAATCTATATACAACCCCAATGTTCTATCCTTATTTTTTTTGAAAAAATAGGTGATCCCCAAGGTGACACACATGGTATTTATAATAATTTTCCAAGTAACTCCTATATTTGCATCTTAAGTTGAAGTAATTTAGTCATATTAATTTGATAAAGAGACTTTGACAAGGTTTTATATCTAGGTATATAATTTTAATGGAGAAATAAAATTTATTTTAGAAGGAAGTCTTGGAAAACTCTCAAGAAAATATCTTTAAAATATTGAAGAAAAGAAACATTCAAAATATGGGATAACTCTGATGTCTTTCTCATCCATTACAACCATAAATAATTGATCCCATTTCCTTTTTTATTTCTTTAGTTTCATTGTTGAGATAATTTACATAGTTATAGGTCTATATAGTCCTTGCATCTTGAATTTATTTTACTTCATCTATACATTCCGCTATTTTATTATAATAATCCACAATTTCTTGATAAAAAAATTACAAACTCATTCTAATAATTTCATCACATGTCCTTATGGGTGTAACATATAATTCTATTTTTTTTAACTCAAGAAATTGAGTTGAAGTTTTTAAAAAATATTTGTTACTAATTTAATAATCTTATCCTCATATTGAACTTTCCATGATGTTTACAAATTTATCAAATTTTTAAGAACATTATTTTCACAAGTTCAAGAGAAATGAAACATTTAAATAATTCAAAGTCTACTAGTATGGGAATAGGTAGACTTGAAATCATAACTATAATGAATGGGAAAATAAATTGAGAAATGGAAGTATTAATTCATGAGAATTGTTTGAAGGAAAGAGATTACCAAAAGAGAGAGAAGGAAATTCAAGCACCAACACCATGAAGAGGAGACACGATATTTTTGATATGGGGAAAAAAAGGAAAAACTCCCATATTATGAATGAGGAAAAATGCCTAATAATGAGAGAGAGAGAGAGAGAGAGAGAGAGAGAGAGAGAGATCACTTAATCCTTAAGCTTACTTCATGAATAATGGGAGGATAAACACCTCAATAAATAGAGGTGAGAAGAGGAGTTACAAAGTAATTCCCAACTCTATGGATGCCACCATTCATCCTATATGTGTGGAAGGTGTTAAGATCCTCACAAGGAGGATGCTACACCTAAGCCACTAATATTCCTTAATAAAGGAATTAAATAAAACGAGTCATCCTCTCACATGTGTGAGGAGACAAAAAAGAAAAAAGACTTGTAGGGATTCTTTGTAATATCGTACAAGTAATTAAATAATTATAAATAATAAATAATATTTACCAAGTAAAGATTAAAACTCTAACATATATTTTTAGTAGGAAAATTATAAGACTAGGCCCCATGATTTCTTGTTAAATGAATTCATTGTGGAGGTCAAGATTAATCCAAATGTGTTCTTGTATCCTTGTACAATCCATAACATAGTGGTTCCCTTCACACACAAAATAAATACTTGTGGTGTTTGTTGTATTATATTCCTTGGAGGATTATTTATTATTTTGTTTATTCATTATTGAAATAATGGTCTATTATATTCTCTAAAACATGGAAAAATAGGTTTTTAAATGATTTGATGCTAAAGGGGGTATGATGGACCTATTTCTCTAATTTAATTTAGGAAATGAGATCTACACAATGAAAGGACTGTCAACCAAAAGGTGAGTCAAATCAAGGTGTGAACCGACCAATTTCCTTTTTTTGCAAGGACAGGGGTCCTAATTAAACAACACTTTGGGGAGAAAGATTAAAAATAGAAAAATATCTCCAAAATGCAACCAATAAAGCACATCTAATAGATTAAGCTCAATTCTGATGGAACTAGAAATCAATATGTAGATTTGAGAAAGGGAAAATGATGTGTACCAATCACCAAAAGTGCTTCTTCAAATCTAACTGAGGACTCATTCACCCTATGGAAAATGGGTACTGGCTAGGGATCTATAAAAATATTTGTTGGGTTCTCATCTACTGTGTCTGCACTCCTAGATCCTTGATTTTCATAGTCAAACAATTGAAAATAAATCATGTAGGTGAGTTTCTATAAAATTGCAAGAATTATGACAACAAATGCAACTTTGACAACTTTGAAATTTTGCTCTTCAAGAGATCTTCCACATAAAATATGCAAAAAAAAATCAATAGGGAAAAATATTTTATTGTTGGTGAATGGGGGTTTTCCTTGGTCAAACCCTCTTTTGGTAATTAAACCTTGTAACAAAATGAAATAGCATGAAAGGAATGATGAATGAAAAATCCTATCGCACAACTCACAAAACTGTTATTTGAACCTTGGAATGTAGATCTACAACTTGCATGAAATGACTTCAATAGATGTGGATCTTGATCTTGAAACTTGATTTGAAACAATGCCTTTGAATGCTTTAGTAGATCTTGAACACTACATCAACATACTAGCTTAAATAACATGCATGATGCAAGAATACTTTGACATGATAATGGATCTTGATTGCTGAAATAATTCTTCATTAAATTTTCTCTTGAGTTCCTTGAAATGCTTTTGATTCATGAAAATATTCTATGTGAAACATAGTGAAATGACCTTATGTTTATACATATATAGCATTAATTTTTTGGAATTCCAATAGCACAAGTTGATATGTGAATATGCATTTGAAATCATTGAAATACCACCAAAAACATAGTAAAAATTTAGGTCCTAGCCCTAAGTGAGGACCCATTCACCCTTGGGTGAATGGGTCCTAGGTCACTTACCTAGGTCACACATTCTCCAATGATAAATTCTATGTTATGGCATTAATGAATGTCGGGCTTTCCTCTTCAAAAATTGCAATTAATTAAGCTTGGATTTGAATTGAAGGGGAAAATTAAGGAAAATTAACCTCAATTAATTAATAAATCCCTAGATAGGTGTGAAAGTGTAAAGGTACACCTTACAACACCATAAATAAGGAAAAATTAAGCCCATTTTATTTAATAAGGTGCTAAAATTAATGTGAATATGTAAAATACTGAACCAACAATTTTGCAGTTTCTATGGACTTCTATTGCACTCTTACGATCTTTCACCTAAAAGGAGAGAGATAGAACCCTAGAATTGAGGTGGTTCACTCAAATAAAGGAATTTATGATGGAATTATGACTAAATTCATTTGTGTAAATGCAACTAAGTTATGAAATTGACTGATTATTAATGAAAAACTAATGAAATATGCAATGTTGGAAAACATAGTGAGGTACATGCAAGAATGAACTAAAACATAAACAAACACAAACAAAATTGAAAGAGGTTAAATAGAGTGCACCTAGAAATTGAATGTTGAATCTGGAAAGCTCTGCAAACTAGCAAAAGTCACTGTAAATCACTAGTGGGACTCGTTCGCCACTGATGGCAAATCAATCCTGCTACTGACAAAAACACCTAAAACTGCTTTTCGACTATCGGGAACTGAATTCTGACAAAACCAAAATTTTCAGCCCTAAGGTGGGACTCATTCAACACTAATGGTGAATCAGGCCTCCTCCAAAATTTTGTGAAATCTAAGGTTAATTCTATAGCTCCAAATTTGCACTTGTCTTGTTGGGTTGATAGAGTCAAATTTGCAAAAAATGGACTATAGGTTGTCTCCAAGCTTGAAATAGGGTTTAGTTAACTTGCAACACTTTGTTGACTTGTTGTCCACTTTTCAACACCTAATTTCTTGAAAAATCTACATACAAAAGTTTGCAAACACACATGCAAAAGGGAAAAAATGGTTAAGGGTTAGAGTATAGGGAATTTCCTTGGTTAAATCCCATTTTGGTAATCAAACCCTTAATAAAGAAATGAAATGAAATGAACAAGAAATGATGAATAAACAACATGAAATTATCCTAAACTCACCAACCTTGTTGAAGAAATCTGAAATTATGTCAATGGCTACTCCAAGATGCCTAATGTTTACTTTATTGAATGATGCTTGAATGTAATTAGTGTATGCATGAACTTGATGAATGCTTGAATGAATGGGGATTAAAATGAGAAGGAAAACACTTATTTATACACACTTATTGCCTAATTACCTAATAATACCTCATCACATAAGGTCTTTTTGAATAAAAACCCAAAATTAATTTTAAATTATTTTGAATTTGGAACCAAGAGGGACTCATTCGCCACCCATGGCAAATGGGTCCCACCTTGGGCTTGTAAATGGATGTCAGGAATTAAGTTGCATTTAATGTTGTTGGTCAAGTTTACATTCAAAAATATGCTTAATTAAGTCTTATGAGTGCATATAGGGGTCATATAAAGCATAAGAAAGGTGTAAATAGTGATAACAAGCCTAGAAAAGCATGAAATATTGTTACAATACTTTACAACACTTTAGAATAGGACTTGATAAGTGATGAAAATGCAATTTTTAGGTGAATTGTAATCACAAGATATCATAATTTGAATATTTAGGACCTAATGTGAATGCAGAAGTTACAAATTGCAACATTAAATCAGAGCAAAATAAGTCAAACATCACAAGAGAAAGACCTAAAAGACCATGAAAATGTCAATGATCCATTTTTTTATGGTACAAATACATATTACAACACTAAATTAAGACATAATTTAGCTCATTTTATTATTAATATTTCCCAAATTAAGTGTGAAAAAGGGATAGTTTTTCCTACACTACAATCTCTATTTGGTTTTCTAAATTTTTGTGTGTTGTTTTGGTTGCTTTGTTCAGACTTCTCAACTCGCTTAGAAGTGGACTTTGAATCATGACTAGTAACCAAGTTGTGATATTCAAAAAGGGTTGTGCATAAATGCATGAATGAAGGAAATTTCATCATAGTCAACTTATCTTGAAAGTGAGTGTGCAAGTTTTCGATAAACATCTTTTGGAGATGTGAATCAAGAATCTTAACATCAATTTGAGTATACAATGACTGATAACGTGAAATGAAATCAATTAATTTTTCATCTGTGTTTTTTTTACATCTCATTAAATCAACCATTGTCTTTTTGGGAGTCATATGGACTTGGAGATGACTTATAAAGGCATCCACAAGCTGATTAAAGGATCATATTGAATAATTAGGTAAGTTTGAGAATCACTCTAAGGCAACTTGTCCTTTAAGGTCCCAGGAAAAATTTTGGCTAGCAGTTTATCATCAAGGACAAAATCACTGCACAATGTTGTATCCATATTAACATGATTAGTAGAGTCTCCTTTACCTCTGTACTTCTTAAACCTAGGCATCTCAATTCCCTAAGGAATTTATGTTCATAATATCTCTAAAGATAATGGGCTACTATGAACATGATATGTGGGTGGAGCATTTTGACATTGGCTAATGGTGGATATTTGTTGTTGCATTGATGAAACGGTGTTAAAGAGTTGTGTAATGATGGGGTCGGTGTAAGTGGTATGGGGAGGAAGGGAAAATGGTGATGGAGTGTATGTAATGTTAGGAGAAGTGAAGGGGACACTCAGAGGGGTGAAGGTAGAAGATGGAACATTGGATGCCATAAAAGAACTAGGAATGCTAGTTGGAATAGAAAAAGGAGTCACATGACTAACCTGTTGCATGGTTGTTATAACTTGAGGAGTGGTATAGGTGGGTATGGATGCTATGGTTGAAGGAGGAGGAATGTGAGATCCTCCTTGGCTCACAATAATGTTTTCTGTTTGGGATGTGGAAGGAACATGTTTGTTGTATATCTCAACTATTCTTTTCATAAATTGTAAGCCATTGCCACTTTCAATCAAGCGATGAAGGTTTTCTATGGAAAGTATGGCAGTGGTGGAAATGTTTTCAAGACTTAAATCTTATTGCAAATGTGCAAAATCCTCATGAATACTAATGACTTTTTCTTGTGGAATGGAACTAGTTTGTGTGTCAATGTGCATGGGATGTGAAGGTAAAGGTATATTAGTGGTAGTATCCATGCCTAATGCACCATTTTCCATACTAGGAGTAGGATTTTTTGAGATCCCAAGGTTCACAATGAAAGTGTTATCATGGGAAGCCATGAGTCTAGAACTTCGTCTCACTAAAATATTATCAAGAGGGAACCAAACACTCATACAAGTGGCACAAAATATAGGGTGAATGTAAATGAAAACTAGGAATAAAAAAATTCTAATAATAGAAATTTTGTAAATTGAAATAAGGAGGTAACAGGAAACAAAAATGTAGGGAAAACTGTGAAAATGCCAAAAATTTCAATGAAGAAAATGCAACTAGATTGATTTTCCCAAAGTGGTGAATGAGTCCAGGTATGGATTTTTTAATGATTTTTTAGATTAAAATGATTTCAATGATTTTTAGATGCAAAAGGAGGATGAAAATGAAAATTTTCAATATTTTAATGATTTTATATGCAAACATGAAGTCTAAATGATTCTTTCACTAATGCAATTTTAGAAACACTAGGATGGAAAAAAAAAAAAAAACGTAGTTAATTGAATTTTGATCTAAAGGAAACCTAGGATGCAAGATGTAATTGAAATCAGAACGATAATGTGTTCAATATGTAGGTTCACCAAAATGAACCAACAATTTTGTGGTTTCTATGGACTTCTCTTGCACTCTTAGGATCTTTCACCTAAAAGGAGTGAGATAGAACCCTAAAATTGAGGTGGTTCACTCAAATAAAGGAATGTATGATGGAATTATGACTAAATGCATTAATGTAAATGCAACTAAGTTATGAAATTGACTAATTATTAATGCAAAACTAATGAAATATCCAATGTTGGAAAACATAATGAGGTATACAAGAATGAACTAAAACATAAACAAAGACAAACAAAATTGAAAGAGATTGAATAGAGTGCGCCTGGAAATTGAATGCTAAACTTGGAAGGCTCTGAAAACTGGCAGAAATCACTGTAAATCACCAGTGGGACTCATTTGCCTCTGATGGTGAATCAATCTTGGTATTGACAAAAACACTTGAAACTGCTTTTCAACTTTAGGGAATTGGATTTTGACAAAATCAAAATTTTCAGCCCTAAGGTGGGACTCATTCGCCACTAATGGAAAATCAGTCCTCCTCCAAAATTCTGTGAAATATAAGGTTGATTTTGTAGCTCCAAATCTGCACTTGTCTTCTTGTTGGGTTGATAGAGTCAAATCTACAGAAAAGGGACTGTAGGTTGTCTCCAAGCTTGAAATAGGGTTTAGTTAACTTGAAACACTTTTTTGACTTTTTGTCCACTTTTCAACACCTAATTGGTTGACAAATCTGCATACAAAATTCTGCAAACACACATGCAAAAGGGGGAAAATGGTTAAGGATTAGAGTATAGGGATTTTGCTTGGTCAAATCCCACTTTGGTAATCAAACCCTTAATGAAGAAATGAAATGAAATGAATAAATAATGATGAATAAACAAGATGCAAGTGTCCTAAACTCACCAACCTTGTTGATGAAATATGAAGTTATGTCAATGGCTACTCCAAGATGCTTGATGTTTGCTTGATTGAATGATGATTGAATGTAATTAGTGAATGAGTGAACTTGATGAATGATTGAATGAATGGGGGTTAAAAGGAGAAGAAAAACACTTATTTATACACACTTATGCCCTAATTACTCGATAATACCTCATTACAGGCTAACATAAGGTTTTTTTGAATAAAAACCCAAAAGTAATTTTGAATTATTTTGAATTCGGAGCCAAGAGGGACTCATTTGCCACCCATGGTAAATGGGTCCCACTTGGGCTTGTAAGTGGGTGTTGGGAATTAATTTGCATTTAATGTTGTTTGTTAGGTTTACATTAAAAAATACACTTAATTAAGTCTTATGAGTGCATAAAGGGGTCATTAAAGCATAAGAAAGGTGAAAATAGTGATAAAAAATCTAGAAAAGCATAAAATCTTGTTACAATACTTTACAAAACTTTAGAATAGGACTTGATAAGTGATGAAAAGGTGATTTTTAGGTGAATTGTAATCACAAGACATCATAATTTGAATATTTAGGACCTAATGTGAATGCAAAAGTTACATTGCAACATTAAATCAAAGCAAAATAAATCAAACATCATAAGAGAAAGACCCAAAAGACCATGAAAATGTCAATGATCCATTTTTCTATGTTACAAATACATATTACAACACTAAATTAAGACATCATTTAGCTCATTTTATTACTAATATTTCCCAAATTAATTACATGGTGTAGTTTTCCTATGACCACCTTCAATGATAATAATTCTACAACTTGAGTTTTGTTTTGTTCAAAATTCCCTAATAATTTCTCTTGAGTTTCCCTAGGGTTTGTAGTAAGACTAGGAGGAGATTGGGGCAATGTAGGGATCTATTCAAACATTTATTTAGGTATATTAGGCTTAGGGTTGGATTTATAGGAGCTAGTATACCAAAAAATTGTAATAAATTATTGAGTAGGAAATGTGATCCTAGATCAAATTAGGATAACTAGGATTATTTCCTATTCACATGACTTAACATTAAAAATAAATTGAATAGGGTTTAATGATTTGCTTTCTGCCATAATGGAGAGCCAATCCCCTAGTGTTTATGTTTTTTTTTTGAGTTATGAGGATGATAAATTTGATGTATGATTTGACAATCCTATTTGAGATACAAAGCTAGATCTAGAAATATAATTTAGTAGAAAAATGAAAACATAAAGTTATGAAACAACTTTAGATATGAAACTGGGACATAGAGAGGAACTTGTGTTTGAAATTTAGGTCTGAAATACCTAGTCTAGGGTGCCCTCCGATGTAAACTGGAATCCTTCTTTTTTGGATCTAAAAGTTTAGAATTGAAGGTTATAGTTTTCACTCTAGATATGACCTACATTGAAGGTTATTTTCCTACATTGTCTCTTGCTAAAACATCTAGATATGACCT
>VDFB02146646.1:0-109718 GCA_007258455.2 Sequoia sempervirens | reverse complement strand
TTGAATTTCATTGTAGATCTAAGGTTTTTGCGGTTGGAATGATTATGATTTACAATTAGGAGTTCAAAAATTCAACATATACAATCAACGTTCTGTGTAGAGGCATATATGTTTTTTTTCCAAATTCGTCACAAGACAAAGAAGAGCTAACACATTCATTTTAAGGAGTTTTGTATCAACATTTTACAACTTGACCTTTCTTATGTAGTCATGTTGCTATAGTACATTTTGTGTGCCTTCAGACACAATTTACTAAATCTTCATAGTAGGAATAATAAGTTATATTATTTATTTATACAAAGACTAAATAGAGTCCTTATCTCCATATAAAGCAGTTTAAATTGAATAGAAAAATATGTACGCTCACGATATTAGTGGTTCCCCATCATATATTCTTATTTAGACAAAGTTATTTTTCAAAAGTAATAAATGAGATCAAGATATTTTCCATATATCAAAAATACAAATTAATTGCAACATGACAAGGTGTCATGTCACAATCATGTATTTATTTGATGCTAATCCTTTTAATCTCTACCATCTGTATATGTAATTCATCTTGTGCTCCTCACTAAAATCTTTATGAGTATAATAATATTTGAATGGTAATATGACTTCTCATGAATCGCATCACTGTGACATTGATAATATATATTTGAAACACTTTATGTTTATATTATACTGCAAAAAACTATTATTAATATTTTCATAATCTACAAATAGATTGTGACAAAATTTCTACTTTTTAATCTAACAATCTTTAAAATAAATAATAAATTTAATCATTTTTTACTCAAAATTAACATATTTTACCTCGTCAACAATAACAAATAAAAGCTTTAAATTAACTTTAAATAAACCAATAACAATAATTTATTAAAAATTACACTAAAACATGTATACTATAAAACTTCTTTGTCAATTGAATGAACATTAAGCTTATCCCATGAAAAACATTGTACCAAATAAAAAAGTTAAAAAGTAGAAAGAACTTGAAATCGACACTAAACTATCATACAGAACAAACACAAATGCAAGATGACTCGGATCTTTAAATATTCGCTGAAGTTGATTAGGATGTTACCATGTCCCAATGATACTGAGATCTGAACAGCCCAAGACTGGAATCTTAAAGATGAATGTGGGTTAAACTTTTAGTTCGTATTGTGATCGTGTGCAGCAAAATGTAAGCTCTTTCTGCGTTTGCCAAGCAGAAGAGAACTTTTTCGTTTGGGTCCAATTTTCTGCATAAATGTAATTGTCAGCATAATAATCGATAAATTATTTTCACCTAAATGCCATCACATGGTCCATGCAATTCACACGTGTCTGTGAGTTGGTGGACAATTTACTTCTGAAAGCGACTGACATGTGGGAGTTAAGTCGTGTTTTGCTTGAAAATACAGTAAAGGCGAAATATGCTTTTGTCATGCTTCAAAACCAAAGAAAAAGACAAACAAGGAGATCGCTGTGGCTTGAGAGACAATACATAAAATATTTGTGACAGCAAACAGGGACCCAAAGTACAACTTGTTTCCGGCGGGAGACTTGTTTCTGGCCGAAACCCAACACATGTTATAGCCTATCGGCTAATAATTGCAGTTATTTTCAATTTCATGGAAACTTCTCATGGCTGCTCAGTATGGTCCAGAACAGAACGTGATGTTTGCATTTCTTTGAATCTTTCAAAAAATGTTTTCGAACTCTACCTTTCCTTCATCCATTTCTTGTGCCTCTTTTTTCATTAAGGCTTGCATCATAAAGCATTTTGACCTGCTACCAAACAGGGGCCAAAGCAGGTGAAAAAACCATCTTTGGCTATATGAGAAAGTCTAAACATTTTAACCATTTGGATTTTACCGCATGCATAAATTTACCCAGTTTTTCTATTTTATTTGATTTCTGATGAGAATGACAATTCTAGAATTATCATTGTCACCGTAGACTTCCAAGGCCCTTTATTGATCATCTTCCCAACTGGTATTTCTCTCTGGTTCTCCATATTTTCCCTTTAAGCTTGACCTGAATTGATAACCAGCCCACAATTTGTCCCTTTTCCTCAAAACTATCTGGAATCCTTCATTATTGATATTTTGCTTCATCAAAATATGCCCCAGCTCTGGTTTCCAAAAGCTTCTGGAACATAACATTAAATGCCACAAGTCGTTACAAACTACATCTGAAGGTTACATTTCCATAGCCTCATGCTTGAATTCAACAAGTCTTTCAATAACTAAATTATTTTTTCTGGCGGGGGCTTGCTCTGATCCAATTCTTCAAAAACTCTTGTTAATGTGGAAGGCCCCTATTTATCAAATCTTTATGCAACTAGTTCCTTTATTCCAAAATTTTCTCTTCCCAAAACCTAAGCAGAAAAGTGGTACAAAACACAGAGTAAAAGGTTAGTGGGTACCAGAGCTGCAGACATAAATTCCAATAACAAAAGTCTTTCCTTGCATATATTTGGCTCTACCAATAACCAAGATTAGTAACAGACTAACAGTAATGATTGTAATGGTCCACACACAACTTGCTCAAAAATCTAAAGATAAAACAACAGGCATCCCAGTTAGTGACTTTAAATCCCCATGTCCATCCACGTGCAATATTTTGCAAGATAAACCAAGGAATATGACCACCTAGAATTTGAGAAATCTTGATTTGAAGCTCTTGAATTTCCCAGAACATGGGCAATATTAGCAAAATATCTACTAGGAAAGCACTCTGGCAACGGCTGCTAAACCCTATTAAGCCTCCTATAGACATGTCCCTAGATTTACCAAGTCGTTCCACACAACTGAATCTGCATTTGATCCGCTGTCCAATTCTAGAAGTAGCTTCAAGCAAAAGGAAAACCACAGAGCAGTGACAACTGAATTGCAACTTGGTTGCTTGACCTGGGTTGTTTGGAAAGTCTTGGTAGCCTTACTGCAGTTTTATTAGAAATAATTGTAGAGTATGGGCTTTGAAAATCCCAGAATGAAGGTCCCTTACTACCGAAGGCTTTGAAATCTCAGAATAGCCCCATTACCAAGTCCCCCTTGTCAACAAAGGCTTCAAATATCCCAGAATGGCCCCAGAAGCAAGGTCTCCTTCCAAACACCCACTCTCTGTATTAGGAATTCAAGTAAAAATTCTGAGCACAAAATCAAAGCATGAAATGTTTCATCCATTGCTTTATTAAAACAAGAAAACAATCCCTAGATTTTGGTGCAAAACCACTGAACCTACATACCAAACATGTGCTCGTGGTAGTTATTTGTGCTAGAAAGAATGAGATCCAAAATAGGAAGAATAGAAAATCCTGTGTCTTATACAAGAATTTCAGATCTTGATCAAGGCTCACATTAACAATAGGGAAGACCATGCACTTTGAGACCTCATAGGAGTTTCCAGTCTCAGGCTCATCTAAGGGACTTTAGGGGAAAAAAATTATGCCTTAGCACTCTTGGAGGTGAAGGAAAAATCACATGAAGGAGATTCCTCGGTAGAAGAGTGGAGGCTACTCAAGGAAATTAAAAACAGCACAGAATAATGTTAGGCATGAGCCATGAGCAGCAGCACAATAGCTGGAATAGATACCAAAGGGCTTTTGTCTGTTAAGAGTTGAGATACATTCCATCCACTAAGACAACACACCAAAGCCAAATACTTCTGAGGACCATCTTGATACAAAGGAAAATGTTCCAGAACACATTACTTATTACAGGCATTACAAATTGCTCACGCACCTTATCAACATTTCTGAATTAAGGGAAATGGAAAGAGCTCAAGGAAAGATTTATTCTACATCCATAATAATCATTTATAATTAATTGTTGTATCCATAAAAGCAGATATTGCCAATCAATGGCAATTAATTAGCTACCGGACCTACTTGCAATCTGATTAAGTAACCAGACTTGCCAGCAATCTGATCTGATTCATATTGAAGTTTTTTAACTAATCACTGACACATTTCCCAAGACCGAGTAGTTGCCAATTTTTATTCATGATTTTTTTTAAGTTTATTGGCAAATACACTTGTATTTTGAGTTTGATTATAAGATACTTGCTTTTTCAATCAAATCCTTTTTTTTAAATTGTAGATTTGGATTTTACTTAACTAAAAATCGGATCAATTTGAGTGCTAAAATTATGAAAATTGGCATGCACCATGAAGGTCCCTGTGGCCTCAATGGCCTAAATTTCAACTTAATGTTGGGGCTCTGCCCCTTGACCCCACCCAACATCACAATGGGGAACATACAGGGAGCTTTGGCGAAAAGCAATAGAACTGTGAAAACTGGCATACATCATGAAGGTCCCTGTGGCCTCAAAGGCCTTAATTTGTGCTTGGTATCAAGGCCCCACCACTCGATCCTACCCTTTATTGCAAAGCGGAACATGCCAAGTGGGCTGCCCCTCTTAAAAAGACAAAACTGAAAACTGTTTTGAGCTGCCCCAATGGAAAAGCAGCAGTTTTTTTCCCTTTATTTGGATTGAAATAACAAAGACTTTTTCCAAAATTTCAGCAGTTTTTATTTTCAGAATTTTTCACCATTTTAATAGTGAGTACTTTGAATTTATAATTTTGGTTTGCCAAGTTGATTTTGATCCAAAGTGATACTACAATGGTTGTATCCAACTACCTTACACAACTCATGATCTAATACATCATGGGATCTATAATACCTGGAATTTTTCTAAAATCTTAATTTATTGAAGTTGGCTTCAAAGTTCAAACAGTTTAGACATGACGGGAAATTGTTCAACCCTTCACATTACATCAAATAACTCACCAGCATGCACTTTGAACACTTAAAAGAATAGAACTCAAGGCCCATGAGTGATGAGAGAACAAAAATTATTCCTTAATGCTATAACTTGGTTCACAATTCCTTGAACTACTCTAAAATAGCATTCATATCCTTCAATGCAAATACTCAAATAATACTAAAACAAGCATCCTACCATCTTTAACTCCTATATTTAGAGTACTGGGATTTTTCAAATGGATCTAGTACCATCCCAACACCTTCATCGTAGATACTAATGCTACTGAATCCAAAAATAATAATATTATATTGCTCACAGTGAAACTTTTATCAATATAACTTTTTAATCAGACAGAACCAATATTTTAGCACACCTGCCGGCATTTTAATCACAATCATCAATATTATTTTATCCAAAATAAATATAGCACACTGCCCACAATATAAATTTTATGCATTTTTTTGTTAGAGGCTCTGGAAGAAAGGGCATTAATGGACACAAGTTAAAATGGAAATGCCAAAATGAGTTGAATCAAGTACATTGAGTGCAATATTATTTGTGAGCCCATAAACTTGTAAATTTTGATCACTGTAATTTTATCAGATGGGATTTGTCTTTCAGTGCACGTACCAACAGTTCCATCATAAAAAAATTATCAAATACCACAGATTCAAAAATAAAAAGGCCACATTGACTACAATTCTAACAAAAACAGTTAACAGAATAACATTTTTTACTGCTTTTCAGGTCTCTCTTTCTTTGGCAGGTACCTGCAACAACAGGAATTTAAATGAACATCAATTCTTGGATCAACACCAAAATAAGTTTTTTAAAACATCAACTCTCCAAACCACACTCCTACTATTGTGCATTAGATTTCTAATCTTGGCAACTTCAAAGTTCTATTATTTGAAACTACCAGAGTTTCTCTGAGTTTCAGGGATGGGGGGACCGATTTCAGGGAGAGCAAAAAAAATTCCAGATTCTGGGGACAGGGGACAGATGGCTATTAAAATAATATATAAATTAATTTTTGAAATACATATAATTAAAAATACCAAAAATAACTTAGACAAACTAAAAGAAGCTGAAAATTTAAGAACACATGGACTTAAATATAACTGCTAAAAATATAAATATGAGCATATACAAGTCAGTTGAAAACAGATACAATTATAATGTTGGTGAATTTAACTCTCTTGCTGTAAGATTGTCATAGGCACTTTAAAGACATTATTTAACAAGAAATTAAATTTGAATGGTTCAATGTATTTCCTCCTGAAAGCATAGGATTAGGATCTCTTCTTGACAAGACTCTCAGTTGGGATTTGAATAAACTTGACCATCAATAAGATGAGATCACAAGTTTTCCATGTATTTTATAATTTATTCCTGACGTCTAACCAGCAATGCCATCCTGTCTATGTTTTTGCTTCTGAATAGCAAAATTGATGCCAAATAGTTGATTTTTTCAGTTTTTTTTTTTGTTCTTTTCTTTTTTTTTGGGGGTGGAGGGGGCGGGGGAAGGGCAGGGGAAGGGGGGTGTGGGGGGGTGCTGGGCACACATTAGCATCCACGGGATGGTCAAGCGATGCCTGGTCATCCCACGGGTTGTCACACTGATGCCAGGGTGCCCCCAGATGTCCCCCAAAAAGGGAGATGTTCCCAGGGGCATCCCAAGGAAGAGAGGGTTGGGTTCTAAACTTCTGAGCACCTGTCCCACTGTCCCCAGGACACCCCTGGAAGTTACCAAACCTAATTGTTGCCAAAGATGAACATTTAATAGAAAATAAGGAATGACAGAAAAAAGAATTGGCGATAAGTGATCATGTGATTTTTGTCTCCAGAGAAAGATCTAGGACCTAAAGCTTAAGGTATGTAAATCTGGTAATAATTACCCCTTAGCTGTCAGTGTAATTCAATTTCTTCATGAAAATAACTTAACTCGAAATATAAAACAATAGCTATACAAAGAAGCACCCCAGAGAAATGAGGAGAAATGAAGATTTGTTGAGTTAAAAATAAAAGGTCTTGTAAAAGAGAGAGGATCCAACAAGGGATCTAAAGTAGCAGTCACATTAAACGATAACTGCTTAACCACAATGCTTGGCTAGCAGAAAGCTTATGAAACGATGGAACTGAAACAGCATTATTCATGGATAAAACTTATAGAAGGAAAAGAATAACCACCCTGTAAATATTTGTTCAAGTTACAGAACATTACTATATCAAAATCATTTGGAAAGAACTTCTCTGAAATTGAAAAGAGGTACTTTCATACCCATTAGCAGAAGCCCATCGAGAAAGCTGATAAAGTTGCACAGTTTCATTTGAGACATGGCAAGCCAATAGCAGATAATTGCGTGGTTGTACCATCCAAGCAAATCTCATGAATAATCCAGAATACACACACATAGCTGCAAGACCAAAAAATTAAAAATAGAAGACCATGTCAAACACGTATACACTCGTTTAAACAATATAAATCAGAGCTGAATTTTTACTCAAAAAGGAGTCTTGAAACAAAACAAAATCATAGCTGACGAGTTACTGAAAAAATGACAAATGTAAACTTGTATTGACTGCTTAGTTGTATCAGCAATGTGAAAAATCAAATTTATCTCATTTGACAGGGAAAAGTTCTTAGTTCTGAGAGTACAGCAGTTAGTTCGCTTAAATGGTATTTTTTATTGGAGCATTCATGAATCATAACTAATTACAAAATTTTGCAACACACCATTTCAATACCCATCTTACAAAAGCTCTTCCTAACCAGAATGTTGCTCACAGATGAGATATGCACATAGCTAGTGAAGGAAATCTATACATATGTGTGCTAGAATAACTCATTAACTAATGTCCATTTATGCCTAAATACCTTGAAAGACAAAAATATTTTAAGGACATCCTGACTCCTCCCCAAATGAAACCAAAATTTTCAAATGCCAGCCAATCAAGCTATAGATCTTCCTCTCTGCAAGAAGGATGTATGTGTATCTGTGAACTGAATTAAAGATTGTTGAGGCTGCAGTAGCCCTTTCTAAGCACAATACATGATGTAAGATTCCTTCACTACTGGATGAAAGTGCTGAAAACCAGCATTCCATGGGGACACATTCCTAGGGGTTTGGATGGCATCCTGATGTCCTCAAAATCCCAGGGACTTGGAGACTCAGAGTGAGCATCACTTTTTTTTTAGAATAAGCAGCCTACTCCATTTGGCACATAATTTTTTTATAGAAGGTAACTTTTTAAGGAAAATGCTAGAAACCTCTAAAAAGTTAAAAAGGGGAAGATTGCCACAAATTCAACACATCGAATTAATTTTTTAAAATTTTATCTGCCTTTGATTTCTTTAAGTTATTTTAATAGCCCTCCCCTCACCATCCCTTCGGAAAAAAATTGCCATCCTTGAAAGTTGAAACCACATCCCCTTGTCCCAGTAACACAGAGAAAACCTCTCAACTGACTTAATCTCTGCTGGTGCAAATGAAAACATTCATCAGACATCTCATTTGATTCCCAGAAATGCCAGTCAGATGAACTGTGCCTGAGTTCAGCAAGAGTATCAGATCACACAATCTCCAAGGCAGCCAATTGATTGCACAGGTAAGCCACTCTGGGATGAGATGGCCTCTATTGCACATACAAACCACTTAAACCCAAGCAGACCTCTTAGCCAATAGGCAACTCCTTAAAGCTGGATGAGAGTAATTGCACTGATGGAGATCCACAGGAGATCCACAGGCAAACAGAGCAAAACATGACAAATATTATAAAGATTGTTCCCACTCAATAAATGTACAAAAATAGTTTAGGAAAGCTTTATTTTACCATACCATGGGACAATGTTTAGGCCAATGCTTTCAGAAAATAGAAATAGCTAATGCAGAAAAACTAAGAAAGCTATTAGTAAATTCTTTTAAGGACAAACCCATGAAATAAAATTGAAACTGAGACTATGGTTCAGAAAATTATTGAAAGATTATCTTTCAAGATAGCTCAAAACGAAGAGAAACCTCAATATTTTTCACTAGAAATCACAATAGATCTAATATTAGCAACCAAAGTAGTTTTAGCATATTTTTACCATTTGTAAGCCTTGTCATTCGCTTCAATTATATCTTTTTCTCCAAGCAAATATAGCCTTTATTTGAACACCAATTAAACCCTCCTTGTAAATTTTCTGGGGATCTAAAAAAGCTGCTTTGTTTAATTTTCATCTTTGTTAATGAAAAAAACTTGTAATGCATCACAATTAATTTCAAAGTCCAGTTCACAGTAATGAGCTAGATTTTTGAGGTTAAGGTCACTAGCTGTATCCCTAAAAAAATTTTGGTCCAGGTCTCTCTTATGATTCTTTGTTTTCCTTCACCTCATGCACTCTGTATAGACCCAACCATCAGTGCTTACGAAAATTGTGTTCATCATACTTGAGTCCATAAGTGTCTGGTTTGAAACTCACTATTTGCATATGGCGGTAATACCAATGCTGCTTCTATATTTTCATCAACTCAATCAAACACTCCACACTTAGTCTCTTCTCGTCCAATTTTCTTAACTCTGTCAATAGAGCATATAAACTCTCCAAATCATCAAGATTATTGTTGCTATCCTCTGAATGGCCACAAATTCAATCAGAAATACAATCTGCAATCCCTACATAAGGCAGAAAACAGTATGCTCAATCATAACCTTTAAAGTTGTGTTGTATGTCAACAGAAAAATCAAACTTCCCAATCATTCCTCTCTATATCTAATATTTCTATATAAAAGACAAGAATCTTAATAATTATTTTTGCTTAACCATTGGCTCTAGGGTGGTAAGGGCTCACCAATGAGTGAATGATCTTGAATTTAATCAAGTGTTGAATAATGAAGTCTACCCTTCTCACTTTTCAGATGCAGGGGTACACTAAAGCAAGTGACCTGGTCATGCAGGAACTCAGTTGCAGTTGTGATCAAATTGTACTTTGTTGTTGTAGACTTCAACCTACTTTCTCAAGTTCATCTGTAGAAACCCCTGTTCTAGCTAATCTCTGAACTGTCTGTGTTTTTGCTTGTTTTTGTCGTTTTTGGTTTTTTTGTGTTTTTGCATGAATAAATGAAAGTTGCGATTTTGGAAAGAAATTGCTCTAAAATATAAATAAAATAGTACAATGCCAATAAGGATGGAAACTACGAAATCTAATGATGCCAATCGATTTATTAATCTTCTAGAGGGATTACAAATGAGATCTGGTAACATGCAAATCGAAAAACAACAATGTTATTGATGAAAACCTGATTGTTGCAGCCGCCTGTGAAGCTATAGAAATAATACGCCCATCATGGATTTCAAACTTTCTCTTGCGCCTAATGATCCAGAATGAATCTAGATGCAAGTGCGCCCCTGTATGTGAAGACTGAAGGCCAAAAAGTGAAGCGCTTCTCTCAAGGAGAAAGGTACGGCCTAGTACAAGGAAGTACGGCTATGACAGCAGCAATGAATAAATGTACGGCCCTTGGAAGATGTGCCTCTAGCTTGCAAAGTGGACGCCTAGCATAAAGAACTCTTCCCAGATGAACTCTGGATCAAAAACCCTGAATATATTGTCGCCTGTGATGCTCTGTAATAACTTCTGAATGAAGCTATTTCTCTGACTAACAATAAATCAGCTGATATTCCACAGCCTCTGAACTGCACACACTGAAGATTGCACGTTCTCCAATGCAAGTTGAAAACTGGAACCCTTGGCTCTGTTCTCAGAAGAAAGACTTAGCAAAAATTCGATTTCAATCATAATGAGCTCAAATCCCAATGAAAACCCTTGTATCTCCTCAAAAGTTCGACTTTTCTCAATTAGGCATCGTTTAAATAAATTCAAACTTTTCTTTTTAATTTTTCAATAGTTTTCAATCTCACTTTTAATTATAAATTATAATTAAAAGTGGCCCCTTCAATGATGGTCGACCCCTTGAGACAAATCACTTAAGTTATAATATTAAAATATTATAACTTTATAATATAAGCTCCGAATAATTAATATGTAATTAATCAATTAAAATATTAATATCTCCCTCAAAATATGTCCGATTCACGAATCGTCTGAAGTTGGCGAATAAGCGAGTGATTCTGCACATGACCAAACCATACTGCTAAAAATAGCAGGGGTGCTTCGCTGAGTGTCAAATACTGCTAAAAATAGCAATTCAGGCAAATGGTGTCCGAATGAGCCCGAACGAAAGCCAACTGGTAAAACTCTGACAACCGAAGCCAAGCCAAGCTCCATCAAGACCCTCTATCCATCCTATCAGCCTACGAGGGTCGCATAATAGGCTAATCCTAAGCTCTGAGAGATGTCAACTGGAAGGGGACATGACAATCCGCCCCCGAAATTGCTTGTCCTCAAGCAATCTCAACTCCGGATGTCGCAGAATATCCGCTTCTCCCATGTAGCATCTTCCACCGGCAAATCTCTCCATTTCACCAAATATTCCCTGATAGTCCTCCTACGCAACTGCTCTTCTATACTCCGTGATAGGCTCGTACTAAAATCAACTTTCCTCGCATCTAAGGGAGGTAAAACGGTTGGTAACATTTGTCCTAAACGCTTGAGACGTGACACATGAAAAACATTGTGGACCTTGCTCTCCGCCGGAAGCTCTAGCTCATAAGCCACCTCTCCAACACGCCTCAGGATCCTGAAAGGACCATAATATCGTGGCTTAAGCTTCTCTGAACCACTCTTCCTAAGAGTAGACTGACGGTAGGGCTGCAACATGAGGTAAACCATGTCTCCCACCTCAAAAGACCTTTCTGTCCTCTTCTGATTTGCGTACTGTTTCTGCTGATTCTGTGCCTTAGCAATATTCTCCTTGAGAGCCCTCATAGTGTCCTGACTCTCCTGCAACAAATCTCCAGCACTCGGCACTCTACTGTCACTCAGTAGCAAATCCAGAAAGCTCGGCGCCTCATAACCGTACAATACCATGAAAGGGGACATCTGAATGGTCATGTGGAAGGTAGTATTATAGCAATACTCGCACAGATATATCCACTTGACCCACGCCTTTTGCTGCCCTGCAATATAGTTCCGGAGGTAACCTTCCACCCATTTATCCACTATCTCCGTCTGACCATCGATCTGCGGGTGGTAACTGGTGCTTGGTGTAAGCTCGGTCCCACAAAGTCTGAACACCTCCTGCCAGAAGTGACTCAAGAACCAACTATCTCTGTCGCTCACTATGCTCCGAGGCAACCCATGTAGTCTGAATACCTCACGGAAGAAGACCTCTGCTACCTGTGTAGCTGTGTAAGTGGTGGTAATCGGAAAGAAGTGGGCATACTTTGTCAGCCGATCCACAACTACATATATACAATCCCGTCCTTGGGCTTTAGGCAAGCCCGTAATGAAGTCCATCGACAGGCATTCCCACTTCCTGTCAAGAATCGGAAGTGGCTGCAATAATCCTGCCGGATACGTGTTCTCCTGCTTGTTTTGCTGACAAACAGGGCACTCACGCACATACTGAAGAACATCTGCCTTAAGTCCTTTCCATGTAAATCTCTCCCGAATCTGTCTGTACGTTTTGAAGTACCCGGGATGTCCTGCTGTAGGTACATCATGAAAGGCTCGCATGATAGTGTTCTTCATCTCTGATCCTGGGATCAAATAAATCCTGTTCTTGTAAATGATCAAGTCATTCACAAGCGTGTATCTGGTGTCAACCATCGATCCCTCAACAATACTGGATGCCCAAGTATCCTTGGCATACTCCGCCACAATCAAATGCCTCCAATCCTCTGTAATGTGAACCATAGAGCTCAGATAAGGCCTGCGTGAGAGAGCGTCAGCCACTACATTCTGGGTGCCTTTGATGTAAGAGATATCAAAGTCATATGCCTGCAATTTACTCACCCACTTATGCTGACGATCATTGAGATCTCGCTGCCCCAAGAAATGCCTCAAACTATTGTGGCTGCTTAATGCGTAATCTCTATCGCCCACTTAGATATTGTTTAAATTTTGCCAAGGTATGGCTATAAGCATCTCCCTATCATAAATACCGAGAGCCCCTTCGCCTTCCGAAAGCTTACGCCTTTACACACAGGGGTGCTTGTCTCGCATAAGCACCGCCCAATGCCTCTACCGTGGCATCGCATCAAGTCGTAAGCCAAAAATCTGCAGTGCCAACATCGACACGTAGCTACGCCCTGAACTACAAAACACTCTCGTGTTTCGTGGATTCAAATAATGCACCTTTTTTCAACAAATCCGTCATAGGTGCTGCATGACGTGAATAACCATTCATGAATCTGTGATAAAACCCACACAAACCAAGAAATCCTTGCAGCTGTGTAAGGTTTGCCGGAGTAGGCCACTCTATAATAGCGCGGATCTTCTCAAGATCCATCCTCAAGACTCCTCTCAAGATCGATGATATGACCTAAGTAGAGTAAACTTTGGCCATCCCCAAATCACATTTGGACTCCTTGGCATACAAGGACTCCCTCTCCAAAATACTGAGCACGGTCTCCAGATGAGCCAAATGCTCCTGCCAAGTCCTGCTATAAATAAGAATGTCATCGAAGAAGACAAGTACATATCTCCTCAGCAGTGAATGGAAGACCCTGTTCATGGTGGACTGAAATGTCGCTGGAGCATTGGTGAGCCCAAATGGCATCACCACAAACTCGAAGTGTCCACAATGACAACGGAATGCAGTCTTCTCAATGTCCTGCTCACGAACTCTGATCTGGTGATATCCTGACCTTAGGTCTATCTTCGTGAAGTAGCATGCACCATGGAGCTCATCAATAAGCTCATCTATGTGAGGTATGGGGTACTTGTTTTTGATAGTCCTCTTATTCAGGACTCTGTAATCTATGCACATGTGAAGGGTACCGTCTTTCTTCTTCACTAGGACAACTGAAGAAGCGAATGGTGACTTACTCGGTCGAATGTGACCCATAGCAAGCAGCTCCTTGATAGTCTTCTCTATCTCATCCTTCAACCTCTTAGGATGCTTGTAAGGAGTAATCATGACGAGCTTAGCGCCCTCCTCAAGCTCTATAATGTGCTCAATGCCCCTATTTGGAGGTCTCCCTGGTGGAATATCACTGAAAACCTTCTCATGCTTGACTCTCAACTGTTGAATGTCAGGATGATACTCAGTCTTATGCTGTCCCTCCTGTATAGGTGCCAATGTGCACTCGGCAGCCCACTCTACCATGTCGTGTCGCATGAGTCTCTCCATCCGACGAAAGGAAATAGTTTTGATATTGCTGTCCCGAATTGCCTTCAGAATATGTGTCTTCCCATCCACATCAAAACGAATCTCCATGTCTTTGAGACGAAGAGTGACTTCCTCAAGTGAATGAAGCCACTTCATGCCCAAGACTAAATCGATATCCCCCATGTTCACCACGTAATAATCAGCCTTGAATTCATAGTTATTCAAGCACAAGGGGAGATCCTTAATCATACGTTCACACCTGAGAGTGTAACCGTCGGCCACCTTAACCCTAATACCTTCGAACTCCTCAGTTATGAGTCCGCGCTTCTCCACAAATCTAGCATCGATAAAATTGTGGGTGGCTCCTGTATCAAGAAGGGTAATGACCCTTTGTCCTGCCAAAACTCCACGAAGTCTGAATGAACCCTCCTGCTGAATGCTAGATAGTCGTGCCTCCTGAATCTAAAACTCTGACTCTGCCTCTGCCTTAGGCTCTGAAGCCTCTGACTCTGACTCCTCAGAACTCTCCTGCTATTCGAAGCTCTCAGATTCCGACTCCTCGTAATAAGCCCACATCACTCGATTGGCCTTGCCCTTAGGCCGCAAAGGACAATCATGGTTGGCATCATAGGGACCTTTGCAGTAGAAGCAAAGCTTCTTCCTGCGTAGATCATTAAGAGCCTCGCGATCCAAGGGTGGTGCTGCTGATTTTCCCTTTGAATCATTCTTAAAATCTGATTTTTCTCTGTTAAAATCTGATTTCTCTCTGTTTTTGTTGAAGCCCTTATTGTCCCTGAATGAAGAATTGTTTCTGGAGTTGAATCTGCTGGATGGTGCTACCAACTCCATGCTACGCACCTTCTTCATAGCTTCCTGTAACGAAGGAGGATCAAAGGCTTTGATCCAACCTCTCAATGGTTCCGTCAGTCCCTCCATGAAAAGCACTATAAGACGCCTCTCTGATATATTAGGAACCATAACTGACAGTCGCTGGAAGTCACCTATGTAGGACTCCAAACTGCCACTCTGGCGCAACTGAGCCAAATCTCTGAAATAGGATTCTGGATCCTTCCTGTCAAATCGTTCCACCAACCTGTCAACGAACTCCTGATATGAGGTGATCCGATCGTGTTGGAGTGTCACCATCCCGTGGTGCCACCAGTCGTAAGCTACCCCCTCAAGATGCAATGTCGCATACCTGATAGCATCCCTCTCAGCCATAGGACGCAATGTGAGGAAAGTGTCTAGCTTACAGATCCAGGCCTGGGCTGTAACCTTGCCACTACCGTCGAACATCGCTAGAGTGAGTCTGTTGGTAGCATGCTTCAGGTCATTATTCTGGTGTCTAGGTCTCCAATCCTGTCGACCTCTGTGATGTTCTCTCCTCTGTGTAATGAATCTGTCAAAGGTAATCCTTTCTCTGACATCAGGTGGTACTAACTCCCACTCCTCGTTCGCTGCCATAAGTGTATCTGCGAACAACTCCTCATGATCCTCACCTACAATAGCCTCATCGGCCTCCTGTCTCACAAAAGTAGGCCTAGTTGGCCTGTCTGCCGTCCGTGAAACAGTCCTAGGTGCTCTCCGCAATCCTGCATCACTCCTATCCTCGTCACGATGTGGTGACGGTCTCCTCGGCATACCTAATCTCTGGAGTGCCACTGTCAACTGCTGTAGCACATCGTTAGACTGTCGTTAACCTGCTCGTAAATCTCTGAGAGCGTGTAGAACCTTTGCATCGTCCCGATCCCTAGGGTTTTGAGGAATTTCTGTTCTAGGAATATCTATTCTGTCAGCCATGTTTCCCGGCTGCCTGATCAAACCCTGTTGCCTGTCAATCAAGGCTCTCCTGCGAGTATAATACCTGTGTGGCCCAACCTCCTGTGGCTGCATAAGATTGCTAAACCCTCAGAATGGCAGGATTTAGCTCTGATACCACTGTAGAAACCCCTGTTCTAGCTAATCTCTGAACTATCTGTGTTTTTGCTTGTTTTTGTCGTTTTTGGTTTTTTTGTGTTTTTGCATGAATAAATGAAAGTTGCAATTTTGGAAAGAAATTGCTCTAAAATGTAAATAAAATAGTACAATGCCAATAAGGATGGAAACTACAAAATCTAATGATGCCAATCGATTTATTAATCTTCTAGAGGGATTACAAATGAGATCTGGTAACATGCAAATCGAAAAAAAACAATGTTATTGATGAAAACCCGATTGTTGCAGCCGCCTGTGAAGCCATAGAAATAATACGCCCATCATGGATTTCAAACTTTCTCCTGCGCCTAATGATCCAGAATGAATCTAGATGCAAGTGCGCCCCTGTATGTGAAGACTGAAGGCCAAAAAGTGAAGCGCTTCTCTCAAGGAGAAAGGTACGGCCGAGTACAAGGAAGTACGGCTATGACAGCAGCAATGAATAAATGTACGGCCCTTGGAAGATGTGCCTCTAGCTTGCAAAGTGGACGCCTAGCATAAAGAACTCTTCCCAGATGAACTCTGGATCAAAAACCCTGAATATATTGTCGCCTATGATGCTCTGTAATAACTTCTGAATGAAGCTATTTCTCTGACTGGCAATAAATCAGCTAATATTCCACAGCCTCTGAACTGCACACACTGAAGATTGCACGTTCTCCAATGCAAGTTGAAAACTGGAACCCTTGGCTCTGTTCTCAGAAGAAAGACTCAGCAAAAATTCGATTTCAATCATAATGAGCTCAAATCCCAATGAAAACCCTTGTATCTCCTCAAAAGTTCGACTTTTCTCAATTAGGCATCGTTTAAATAAATTCAAACTTTTCTTTTTAATTTTTCAATAGTTTTCAATCTCACTTTTAATTATAAATTATAATTAAAAGTGGCCCCTTCAATGATGGTCGACCCCTTGAGACAAATCACTTAAGTTATAATATTAAAATATTATAACTTTATAATATAAGCTCCGAATAATTAATATTTAATTAATCAATTAAAATATTAATATCTCCCTCAAAATATGTCCGATTCACGAACCATTTGAAGCTGGCGAATAAGTGAGTGATTCTGCACATGACCAAACCATACTGCTAAAAATAGCAGGGGTGCTTCGCTGAGTGCCAAATACTGCTAAAAATAGCAATTCAGGCAAATGGTGTCCGAATGAGCCCGAACGAAAGCCAACTGGTAAAACTCTGACAACCGAAGCCAAGCCAAGCTCCATCAAGACCCTCTATCCATCCTATCAGCGTACGAGGGTCGCATAATAGGCTAATCCTAAGCTCTGAGAGATGTCAACAAGAAGGGGACATGACATCATCACTACAACGATGTGTCTACACTGTGGCAGAAACCCTGGCTTCTTGAATGGGCACGTGAAATTTAGGCCCCATAACCTGAAAACTTCTTGTCATTAAATAGGAGACAAAGGCACAGGGTCTCTCTTTAGTGCCTTTCCTATTCTCTGGAAACTATCACACACTAACACCCGTTCTTTCACATCCAAAAACATCATACTCCAAAAAAGATGTTGATTTCCTCTATGATGGTGCTAATTCTGACACTTGGGTCCCTCTCCTCTAGTTGGAGAGGATCCAGCATTGTCCACTTACCTGATGAACTTTATGAACTGACTTATTGTTTTATAATGTAATATAATATGCAAGATTTTCTTTAAACAAACTTTAAGCCAGGTAAGTATTTTAGGGAATCATAAGTAGAACAAAATGACTGGCTGAGAGAAAACATTCAGATTCTTTATTGGCTGTACAAAAGGTTTCTCAGCATCATACCAAGTACCCTGGCAAACTATATAGATAGATTAGATATGAGATTACTGGTATAGATTTCCATCAGTTTCTATCATGGTTCAAGATTTTTACATCATCTTGTCCTGATGGAAAAGACTGTTTATTCTCTATCTTGCATTCTTTGGGTTATGATTTGATGACTTCATACTACAATGGGTGTGTAGAACAGGATGTATAATCACAAACCTACATTTCTGGCCCTTTTGTCATGATTGGATCCACCTCTTGTCCATGTGAAACATCATCCTTCATTGAACTCCAAGTGACACTACATCCATGTAGTCTATGTAGCTTTTGTAAATGAAGAAATTTTGAAAATTAAAAATGTTTGTCAGTGAAGAAAAATAAAACTTAATGGGACGTGAAATGGACTACAAGATTGTCAAGGGTAGACTCCACAGTATAAAAGTGACAATTATTGATGAGAAAGGCACAACTAAGATTGACAGAGAATCTAAAAGTTAAAGCAGAGAAGGACCAAGTCCACTAAAGACATGGCATCAAATGAGAACACAAGGCGGAAGCTACACCAAACTGCCAAGGAGATCACAGTATGAAGACCACTACCAACAGTTGTAATAGAGAAGCACAATTGTGGACCATTTATTTTTTATCAAAGGAAGACTAGCCAGATCAAAAGATGAAGGGAATGGATAGGTTAACCAGTCAATGAGGAACACTACTAAGACCATGGAGATCAACAAGAAAAATGAAAATATTCATGGAGAAGTGTCGATGATATATAAAGCTGATTAGTAAAATGTTGAAGTTTGGATGTGCTTCTCAAAGTTGGGTAGGAATTAGAGGTCATAGGGCTGCTGGTGATGATGGGAGACTTCTAATAGAGGCACTAGCATAGTATTCTACACATAGTGACAAATAGACAATAGTGAAAATATGATTTGTGAAAGCAATATGATTTCTCTTTCTAGTAGATCTGCCATTTAACTTCCAAATATCAATGTGAGAGCATTATGTGGGTGCAAGAAAGTCCATAGTTGTAAAACTCGCTGAGTACTTGTGCAGCTGAAGCTCTGGAGAGTTACTCGCCAAAAAACTCGTCGGTGTAAAACTCACAATTTTTCCAAAATAACTAGTGATTTTTGCAGAAAAACTCACCCAATCAGCTACAAAAAAAAATTTCCAACTGTTGTTAAGAAAACTTCATGATTTTTACATTTCGAGCAGCAACATGCAACTGGCAATTTAGGGCACACCTGAATGAGTATTATTTTGTTTTTTTCACTTAATGTTATCAAATTTTATATGATTTTTAAAACATTTTTATAGTCAAAAAAGTGTCAAATACCTAATTTTTCTCTTAATTATAAAATTGTGGAAATGGTATGCGCCATGAAGGTCTATGTGGTCTCCACTCCCAAATCCGCACTAATTATTGGGATCTCTTGTCACATAAGAAACTTGATTACAATGAGGGGGTGACAAGGAATTGAGATATAGTGTGCTGACTTGGAGATTATTATTGCACAACTTGTCAAAAATCTCTTTAGACGAGGCAACTTTTACATATGTTATAGCTAGTGGAAGTGGCATTGTTACTCATTTAGAGGTTGAACTTGTTTTTTGGTCTATGATGTGTATTAAACACTAATTTTGATTTATATATGATGGAAATCAGTTTTATGTTCTACAAATTCAGTAGTATGTGTGTTTTTGAAGGATATTTAAAACAAAAAATTTATATTTTCAAATGTTTGATAAACTTACCGAGTTATTGCTGAGTCCCAAATTTTTTAACGGACAAGTAATTGTTGAATCCAAGTTTTACAACTATGCAAGAAACAATATGGTTTATAGAAAATATGCTCTCTCAATTTCTAGTTAAAATGATATTGAAATTTTAATATATCAGCATGGGAGCAATATGAAAGGATGAATTCAATGAGTGTGAAATCAACCATGTCATGCTCCAAAGATGGTGGTGTCAACAATAAAGCTAGTTCAAAGGAATACTTAAAAATTGAAGTTCATTTACGTAATGAGAAGCTGCATAGTTAGAAAGAAGATATTCAAGCTTTTGGGATGGATACAAACTAGGACCAGCAACCTTTAAAGAGTGGCCATGGACAATAATCATACAAAGCCACAAGGAATCAAAGGGCAATCCATATGTGAAGGAATTGAAGGGGCGTGCAAGCCATCCAAACTAAGCCAAACAATGGCACAATCTTAGTTTGTGAATATAATCAAAGGCAAAAACTATCTAATGAAGTTTTCCAAAGAAATTTGTGAGGTGGCCAGATCAAGTGCTATTTCTCATAGTGTTCATAGCATAGATATCTTAAATGCATCTATCTAAAACACACCAAGAGATATCGATATGGGCCTTTCTCGACATCTTTTAGATAGATGTATTTAAGATATATATGCTAGTTTATTAGGTTTTCATATAGATGTATATATGATTGGATGTAATGAATGTTTGACCTGTAAATGACCATCAAATTTATGCTAAGTGGTTTTTGTTATCCACTCACTCCTTTACAACTCCCCCTTGCTGCCACTGTAGTTATTTTGCTTTTATATAGATGTATATTAAATTGGGCATAATAAATGTTTGGAAGGTAAATGATCATAAATTTTATGTTATGGGGTTTTAAATTAAGGTCAGACCATCAAGGTCTCAACTCTCAAGTATATATTTACCCAACCCCAATTAAATGCTCGTCAAAGGAGGTGGTCGGAGCTAATATCAGATTATGACTTTGAGATAAGTTATATCAAGGGAAAGGAGAATCGGCTTGCAGATGCCCTGAGTCGAAGGAGAAATATCTCCTCGATGATCCCCAAGGATCCAAGGTATGATGGATTTCTTTTTGAATCAGATGGGCTACTAATATTTAAGGGAAGAATGTACGTTTCAAATGTGGGAGAACTAAGGAACATGGTATGGAATGAGGTTCATTCCGCACTCAATTTGGGACATCCGAGAGTGACTAAGTTGTTGGCTGATGTTAAGCCACTGTATTTTTTGAAGGGGATGAAGAGGGATGCTGCAAGGTTTGTAGCAAAGTGCCTAGAATGCCAAAGGGTGAAGGCAGAACATCACCACCCAACAGGACTATTGTACCCTCACGAGATTCCAGAGTGGAAATGGCAAGTCATTAGTAAGGACTTTGTGCAAGGTCTCCCTATGTCTAGGAATAGGCATAATGCAATTTTGGTAGTGGTGGATCGACTTACTAAGGTAGCCCATTTCATACCAGGGAATCTTACTGATGGGGCACCTATCATCGCTCGGAAATTCGTGCAGGAAATTTTTAGATTGCATGGTGTGCCAAAGAAGATTATTTCAAACAAAGATGCACGTATGACTTCGAGGTTTTGGAAAACTTTGTTTACCTCACTAGGAACTCAGTTGAACATAAGTTCAGCATATCATCCGGAGACAAATGGTCAGACGGAGAGTGAACCAAGTGTTTAGAGGATAAACTAAGAGTGTATTGCATGGATCAGCAATACAAGTGGGAAGATTACCTTTCGCTTGTGGAATTTTCATATAATAACTCCTATCATTCCACCATTAAAATGGCTCCATTTGAAGCATTGTACAAAAGACAGTGTCGAACTCCTATAAGCTGGGATAAGCTAGAAGATAGGATTAGCCTTGGACCAGAAATGCTTTCAGAAATGGAGGAACAAATCAGTTTGATCAAGAAAAGGCTAACAGAAACCAATGATAGACAAAAGAGTTATGTTGATGCCAAACGCGTACCCAAACATTTCTCGGTAGGAGAAAAAGTTTTGTTGAGAGTTAAACCTCAAAAGAGTGCAATCAAGTTTGGGAAGTCTTCTAAGTTAGCCCCACGCTATGTAGGTCCTTTCAAAGTTCTTGAGGAAGTTAACCCGGTCGCATATAGAATTGCTCTACCACTCGCTCTTGCTAGGATGCATAATGTATTTCATGTTTCCTATCTTAAGAAATATTATCCAAGAAATAATCACATAATTGATTGGAATGCACTTCAAGTTCAAGAACCAGGGGTGGTCATGATCAAGCCGCTCAAGGTGCTCGAAACGTGCAGGCTTCGCTTGCGTAATAGAGAGGTGTTGCAATGCAAGGTCCAGTGGGACCAATACACCGAGGACGGTACCACGTGGGAAGATTACCAAGAAATTAAGCAAAAATTTCCTCATCTTTTGTTGAGATTTAAAAATAGTATTTGAAAAACTTTTAATTACTTTGATATATGTAATGATACTCAAGATCATCAAGGACGATGATTCTTAAGGGGAGGAATATGTTACATCCCATCCCTGAATTACTAATTACTTTTCACTTTAACTTGAATGCAATGTGAATTTATGTGACTATGAAGCTTGACATGTTGAATGTTTTGATGGAATATATGAAATGCAATGGTTTAATGTATTGAATGGAAATAATGATGTATATGTAATGAAATGGATGCAATATAAATGAAATGGCTAACTACGTGATTTGTTGTCCAAGTGGATATACAGGATTGGATTTTGCACCTCCAGTGGATGAGGAGGAGTATCACCTAAGAGAAGGAAATGGATAAGAGCCGAATAGTAAAGCCATCCGAGTTCATTGAATTGTGCTTAGGACGGGTTTGGATGTTGTCGTAATCGAGTAAGTTGTTCTTGAGTTACGTCTTTTGGTTACTTGAACCTAAGTCAAGTCAAGTTCGTATCCCTATAGAAGGCTTTAGGGTTTTTGGTGTTTTTTATTTACGTATTGAATATATATATATTTACATATAGATGTTATTATCATCAAAATGGATTTAGTATTGATATTATGTTAACAATATTCAACTAAGGAAATGATAGTATGTATATTTTGGTAAGCGTGAATGCCTTAAGGTTATATAGTTCAATCATTTAAATACAAATATATATAGATATATATATACACGGTATGCATAGATATGTACACACGTATATATTTGTACGTACAAGTAAATGAGCATGTATATACATGACTCAATTGTAATCGATAGTCGGTGTACATATATACTCATTTCGTATAAATATATATGTATGTATATATGTATGATCATACAAGAATATATATATGTAGATGTGAAATAATAATGTGTGTAAATATCAATTATTTTAATATTCAATGAGGCAATTAAAATTATTTAAGTTGACAAGTTGTAAGGCTTAAAAAGCCAAGTTAATAGGCCATTAAAAGGGGGTCACATTATTGATGATTTGAAGCATGTTTAAAATGCAAATATTTGGCAAAATGGTTAGCCACGAATTGGCTGGAATTAAAGCTTATTCGATGCTTGAAACAGCCCTGCAAATTCTGCATGAAAATAGAGTTTTCTAATGACCATAAAGGGGCGAAAGACTTGGTAATTTGTTGCATTTGTTAACCATTTAAATCTGCTCTTATATAGCAGCATGTGCAAGAATATAACAAGCCTCACAAGCCTTTAAAAGGCAGAAAAATCTGCTAGTAACAAGGGAGTTTAAACAGCCATAAAGTGGCGTCATATATTCAGCTTTTTAAGCATAGAAAGTAGCTTTGAAAAGTCAGTAAATGAAGTGGATTTTGGTAACAAACTAAAGTCAGTTATGAAGAAGTTTTCAATGCCTATTTTAGGGGGTACTTTGGTCGATCCATTCATGCTATTTTCCAGCCACTTAATGGCCAAAGCTTGCTATTTAGTAGACTCTAAATCAGTTGATTGGAAGTAGTTTTCCAACGTGGGTTTTGGAGCAGGTTTTGGAAGTTTATTATTTACTTCATTTTGCAACTATTTCAGCATGGAGAAACTGCCATTAAGTCACCTCAATCTGCTTTATAAATGTTCCCAAACTGCTTGCATATGGTCAATTATTAGTAGTTGATTATCGGTTTATGGAAGTTTATCACTGCATTTGTGAAGGGTCATAGTGGAAAAACGAGTTTGTTGAATCTCTTGTCTATAAATACAAGAGTTTTGTATTGTAAAGGGGTTGGTTATCAAGAAGGAAGAAGCATAGAGATTGTGTTACTCTCAAGTTAATTAAGTCTGTAATCTGTTTAGTTTAAGTTTGGGGACAGCGATAATAGAGGTCTGCAGATTATTCTTGAAGGAAGAAAGAAGCTGAGCAGATAAGGGAGTTTAGAGTTTGGAAGCTAGAGTATTCAAGGGACAGTTGGTAGCATTTCCAATTGAGGTAACAGGCATGTTCATACGTTTCTAAACCATTTCTATTCTTGTTTTGCTTGAAGGTGAAAAGAAAAAGTAACAAAGAATGACTTGTGAGTGAGTTTGTTAAGTTCAGAAATAAGGGATGAATGTTAATAATTTGTTAATGTTTAGGATTGAAACTATGGACAGTATGGTACTGTTATGTATTATGAATGCAATTTAAAAGTGTATGAGATGGAAATCAGTAATATGGCTTATAGTCTGTAATAAAAGTACTTATTAAATGTCTATCTCCAAGAGTGCTTATTAGGTCTTAGTGTGTTATATTACTTGTAAGCAACCATATGGGGTTTAGAGCAAGAGATGATAGATGCTCATTAACTGGTTATTTCATATATCAGAAAGACCCATTAACTTTAGTGTTGGTTTAGATCCCAACCTTATGACTGGTTTTTGGGAGTCTTATTTCTTGTTTAAAGGGGAAGTAAACCCTTTAGATGATTCAAACTTTGTTGCTTTTATGTACATGTGTGACACAATGTCAATGTGTTGAATGACCATGGGTAGGTCAAGATGATGGCGTAAGAGTCATCTCTAAATGTTTAAATAACCGAAGAATAGGTAAATGGAAAACCATTTGAGTTGGTATGGATTTGTCTAAAAAGGTAGTTGCCTACCCCAGATGTTGCTAGAATCGTAATGGGGAAGAATTACATTGTCTACGAAATTAATACTATTTTGTTATGTGACCACTTTAGTGGGTATGTTTACTGATTATAAACCTTATGACTGTAGAGCCAGTTGGTCAATCCTTAGGTCAGATAAGTCTCCAAGTCGAGTAGGGTGGGTGAACAAACGACTTCGCTCCAAGTAAGTAGCGGTTATATTTAATACAAATAACTTTGGCCAAAGTGGGTGCATTAGTCACTGCATGCACTTGTCGGTTCATTGTGTACCGGATACTTAACACAATCAAAGTTGTCTTTCTTAGATGGAATGTCTCCATAATCAATAGACGGTATTAGTTAAGTAGGGCACAACACTAGAGCTCAGATGACTATTATTAGGGGGTTCTTAACCATTCCCTTCGTTGAAGGGCAGGGCCACTTCCAGTTAGGAAGGTGTGCGAGGGACCACTTAAGTCCGTGGTTGTAGGTAAAGCACTTGGATGATGCTTTCCCTTTTGCAGATGACTTGCAGAGTCTTGGAAGACGGAAAGAAAGAAAGAAAGTATCCAGATATGGATCTTTGACCTTATTCCTTATTTGTTTATGATGTAAACAAACTTGAAATTGATTATTAAGAAAATGATGAAAATAAAAGTAATTTGCACGTTCTAGTTTGAATGGAACTAATATGCTATGCTCATGTTTTTTTCAATTATGCAAATGTATCTTTCCTTTATTGAAGAAATTTTTATGTCCTAATTTTAAGGAATAGTTACTTTTTACTTTATGGTTAAAATTCATGTAAATTCCTTGTTATAAGGTTGTGGTTACTACAAGAGAATATATATATATTAAAGTTTTCCTTGTAAGAAATGACTAAGGGCTACATTGATGGTGCCCTAATCAAAAGAGTATAGGTTTTAGAAAGAAGCAAAGATAAAAAGACTAGCAGCCATTAAACTTTATGTATAAACTTTTTCTTTTTAAACATTCCTCCAATGTTCATAAAAAATATTCAGCTATACTTTTCACCTGCAATGCACAATACCCAAGATTTTTTCTTGAGTTGTGCATAAGCATAGCAGCAAGGAGATTTTTTTAGTAGGACTTCCAAATATAGAGCCCAACCTAGGCAATTTTACACTTGATAGCTACAAATCATCACCATCTAGACACAATGGTGCTGTCCATTTTTTAGCAGCACATTTCTTACAAAAGATCATTGCAAAAACCAAAGCAACCCCTCATTTCAATTGGTAGGCTACAAGTTGTCCAATCCAGAAAAAATAATAGTGAATTCTAGCTAAATTGGCTGTTTTGGACACAAAGTGACCTCAAAATAGCTCCACCATTCACTATATATGCCAAAAACTCATATCTATGTGCTCTCAAAAACTCAAAATTGAGCTAATCCTAGAACATCATGGCTCTAATACCATGTTAGAATTTGTGACAAACACAACAAATTTACCTAAGGCATAGAATAAGGATATTCAATAGTCAATATGATGGAGCAAATTACAAATATATAGGCCTCTTGGATGCTTGACTCAAGAAGGTGACATACCCAAGAGGTCATCAATTGACTCTCAATCACTCCCAATCAAGAGGTGAATTAACTTAGTCTAATTGAAACATAGGTGGAATTGACTAAATAGAAGTGGCACCTAACTACCGTCAATCAAGGATTGATGGGGCAGTGGTGGCACTTGTGTACCTCAAGTCAAGGTGTACACATGTCATTATTAGCTACCTAAGTGAGAAATTAAATATTCCTTATATCCAAAGTAAACTTAATTAACTAAGTCCAATATTACACTTAGATAAAAACTATCTTAGACAAAGTATAATATTTACACCAACCATTTTTCCAATAGCACACAAAAACCAAAATAACAACAACAGCATGCACACGTGCAAAGTAACAAGAATCTTTCATAATGCAACAGATTTGAAACATAAGTAATGACACATGGACAGGAATACTAAATGACATAAGTATGCAAACAAGGTTGCTTCAAAGGAGCACTTGAGTAAGAAGAAATGTAAACAATAAAAGAGAGATTTCTATGACAAATGCACTAGATTGAACTACCTAGCTTCAATATATAGCTAACATTAGAATAGGACATAACCCATAATCTAATTGGTACAATTTTAGCATCCCCTCCCCCTTAATAAAAGAGTTGACGTCAATAGTTTAGAGTTCCTAAAGTTTCCATAGAAAATACTATTCTGCTTAAATTGTGTCTTACTCTAGTAGTTCTTTTGCTTGATAAGATACTTAGAGATGACCTTGGTTTCGTAGAATCTCTATTGTATGATCAATAACATCTTCAAAATTCATAAAAAATTCTTCTTCTTTATCCAATTCTACAATATTTGTTTGCACTGGAATTTTATCCCCAAAGATCTCCAAGCATCAAACATTAAAAGATGGAGATGAAGCTAAATCCCATTTGTAGGCAATACTTCTAACTTTTGGTAGAATCTTGTGTTGATGTAAGTAGTGGCGGGAGATCTCTTTCTCCCCTATATAAATTTGAAATATTTTCTAGAGGCCGACTTTGGTGTAGCAACGCCTCTCTTGCAAATAATATTTTTTATCTAAGAGGCCGACTAAACTAAAGAGACACATTGTTTTGTGAAGAAGGCCGACTCTTCATGAAAGGACACCTTGATGTGTATATATACAAGAGGATTCACTTTCATTTGGGATCGAACATAATTCAAGTCAAGTTTGCATTCTTCTCAGCAGATCGATACTTTACTTCTAGGGGATCGACATCAAGGAGAAGTCACTATCATTGTGTATATTTGCATCTTGAGAGGTGCTATCTTTATTACTTCAGATCGGCCTAGTGGGTGGCCAGTTGTAAAGCAGATTTGCTGCTATTTTATTCTATATATATAAGTGATATTTGTGGCTGGGTTTTTCTCCCTTGAGAAGGAGGGTTTTCCCACGATATATGTTGTGTTCTATTGTTCATGTGCTGTTGTATTTCTGTGTTTCTGCTTATTTTAAATCTGATATTAAAACAATAACATGGTATCAGAGCGGGTTCAATAAAGATCCGATCAGATTTTGGTTGTGCAGTCAGATCAACGGCTGAGAAATTAGAATTGACTTCCCTCCTTGGGACCATAGACCAAGCATTTACTTCAGATAGTGGGTAAGAACACAAGAAGCATGTGATTCAATCCATGCGTATGCATGGCAAGCAGGAGGAGGAGGATGGACGGTCTCAAAGTGCAAGACTTGTTTGGACTGAGCGTGCCCGAGCTGGTAGTGATTGCAGGAATCACTGCTTTCATTTTAACTCAGAGCTATTGATTCGCATCATCCGACATCATGAGGAATTCCAACGGAAGGATCTCCAGCAGTCTGAACATTGCAACGCACAACTCCTCTCATCGGTTAAGGGTGCGGGCTTAGTCTTTGACTTGGTCGGGATTTACTGGGTCGCCGGATATACTAATCCCCAGTCGCATTAGAAAATCAAGCGCTATTGATAGCACAAAGTCGTGAATATTGGCGATGGTGATTTGAGTTGAGGAAATTAAAGAAGCTGATAAGTTTTTTTTTAAAGATTATCGGGAGCAATCGTCTATGACAAGTACGCAAGTGAAGAAGGTAGAAAAGAATAAAGTGACGCACGGGAGATGTGGCGGGTATTTGTCTGAGAGATCGCATACTCTCTATGCAAAATGATTAAGATTACAAATCTACAAGTGAAGTCAAGAATTTTAGAAGGCGATTCTTGCAAAAAAGAGTGTTGTATATTTCTTGAAGGAGTCGTGACCTTTCAATTGGCAGGAATTTTTTTATAAGGAGCTCGATTTTATTATTGGAGCAGCATAAAAAGGGGAGTTTGAGATTTTGTGCAGGAATTAAATTATGACGGCTTCAGAAATTAGTGTATGGAGCGGTATTGGTTTTGAAGGAAATAATTAAAGAGGAGTCCTCGTTTCTTTCTGGAGGTGGTAAGGAGTAGTGGATGAGATACCCTTATCTTCTGCCATGCGATGAAGGAAGTATGTTAAGAAAAACGTTTTTGTGTGAAGAGTGCGGGTGTGAAAGATATTAGATGTGAATATCCATTGTCGTCATTTTATGCAAATTGAGTGTGATTGATGCAATCCGATGTTGTTATTTCTTGAAGGATACTACAGACCTTATATTCGCTGGTGTGCTCAGAAAAGTTGTGATTGTTCAGCTGCATCACTTTCATTCTATATTTGCATAGACTGTTTGTAAGGTGTGAAGTGAGATATTATCTGAATGTCTTCATACTAGCAACATTTATATTTGTTGTAGAATCGATGGTGCTGGAATTATGATGAGTATGGAAAGTTTAAAGAAATTGACTTGTGTGTTGAGAAGATTGGCGGAACCTATGAATACTTGTCGATGATCCTGCTCGCAGATGATTCTAACTTCAATGTGTGCTGAGATATACTTGTGATCAGTGGTATTGTCAGGATCATTCAGCTATAGAAACATCTAGAGAATTTTGAGATTGCCAGCACTGTGTGTGCTCTGCATCTATCAGAGGAGATGCGATTATGTAGTAACACTGAAGGTGGTGAAGATGAGACACAGCTACAGGTCTAGCTCAATGGTGTACCAACAATAAAGAGATAAGTATTTTATGCTTGTACCTTGAATGAATTTTATGTAGTTATTAATTCATGCTATAACATTGGGATAGTGAATCACGTACAATACTAGCATTGATATTTCTTCGAGGTAGTTTGAACTATTAGTAATCTCTCTCTAAAATGCTTCCAGGACGGATCGAGGAGCAAGAGGGTGATGAGAGATTGCATAAAGAAGAAGAGCTTGAGGCATCCTGTGAGGAAGTCATGTCGACTGGAGAAATGATCAAGCATGGAGTCATAGCTTGTAGCCATGGGACTAAGGTGGTGGCTGGAGACATCTCTCAAAAAGGAAGAACCTATTCAGGTTGTCATTGCAATCAGTTTCTTCAAAGAGAAGGAATTAACTTTCAGAGGGAGTCTGATAAATCAACAGAGGCAACCTTGGGCAAGGAGGTCAGGAGGTTGATGCAAGAACTTGGAGCTTCAGAGGGAGTCATCTTCATGAAGACTTGTTAATGCATTTTTCTCTGAGACGGAGAAATTTGAGGTGTAAGCCCTTGTTAATGCATCTTTTCTGTGAGACAGAGAAATTTGAGGTGTAAGCCCTTGTTAATGCATTTTTCTTTGAGACGAAAAAATTTGAGGTGTAAGCCCTTGTTAATGCATTTTTCTCTGAGACGCAGAAATTTGAGGTGAAAGCCCTTGTCCATCTCTGAGACGGAGATGTGGTTCTTTCCACCCTTTGGGAATAGCCATGGTGGATGTCATGTTGAGAGACTCCATGACAACATCACGTTGAGAGACTCCGTGATGAATCCTTTGTACTTGTGTTTATCCACACATGTGAGTAGCCATGGTCGACGTCATGTTGAGAGACTCCATGACGACATCACGTTGAGTGACTCCGTGATGGGCACTTATGCACATGTTCCCTTCCACACATGGGAGTAGCCGTGGTGGACGTCATGTTGAGTGACTCCATGACGATATCACGTTGAGTGACTTCGTGGTGAACTTTTGTTTTAAATGGGTGTAGCCATTGTCAGTATCATGTTGAGAGACTCCATGACATGAATATCTGGAAAGATACCTCCCTAGCTAAGAGGGAGTGTTGATGTAAGTAGCGGCGGGAGATCTCTTTCTCCCCTTTATAAATTTGAAATATTTTCTAGAGGCCGACTTTGGTGTAGCAACGCCTCTCTTGCAAATAATATTTTTTTATTTAAGAGGCCGACTAAACTAAAGAGACATTGTTTTGTGAAGAAGGCCGACTCTTCATGAAAGGACACCTTGATGTGTATATATACAAGAGGATTCACTTTCATTTGGGATCGAACATAATTCAAGTCAAGTTTGCATTCTTCTCAGCAAATCGACACTTTACTTCTATGGGGATCGACATCAAGGAGAAGTCACTATCATTGTGTATATTTGCATCTTGAGAGGTGCTATCTTTATTACTTCAGATCGGCCTAGTGGGTGGCCAGTTGTAAAGCAGATTTGCTGCTATTTTATTCTATATATATAAGTGATATTTGTGGCTGGGTTTTTCTCCCTCGAGAAGGAGGGTTTTCCCTGGATATATGCTGTGTTCTATTGTTCATGTGCTGTTGTATTTCTGTGTTTCTGCTTATTTTGAATCTGATATTAAAACAATAACATCTTGTAGTGGCCAACTTGTGGCAATTTTCCTGCTGAAGATGAAGGAAAAACCAATTGCCTCTTTCAAATTCTCTCACTCCATTGCTGATTCTATTACTTTATTCTATTTTGAGCCATGACCAGGTTGTCCTTGAGGATCTAAATTTCTACTAATGCTGAAGGTTATCACCTACAACTTGCACCTTTGGAAAACAACTGCAAATAGGAAGTAGAGGATGGAAACCCGTAGGAAGCTTCTAATGAAGCCATCTTATTTGAGCTGTAAAAGAAAGTATCACACCAACATTCCACCAAACTATGCCATTTGAACCATTGTGACTACTTTCCAAAAGTGAAGCAGCAAAAATATCCCTCTAAAATTTGTGTTTGTAATTTCCACTAACCCATCAGATTGAAGTTGATAGAAAGAGCTATGACCCAATTTAAGAACCCAAAGTGGTGAATAAGACTTTCTAAAACATGGCAATTCTCATTTATAAATCTTGTAATTTTTTCCTGAAATTTATATCTACATACATCTAATTTTTTGTAATTTGGTGCTTCTATTTAATTTTTTGTATTTAGGAATTCTTCAAACCAATCTATCATGTTTTTCAAAAAAATGATGTATCCATCTCCATTTCCAGTTAACTACAGTACCATCAAATTGACAATCTTTCAAATATTGACAAAGCACAAAGAATTACATCATCATTATATCTGGAAACAGGTTTGAAAATAAGAGATCAATTTAGTTTACCGTCACAAAGAATATCAGTAAGCAGACATCTTCAGAAAAGCATTCATCAAAGATGTGCTTGAAAAATTTAGGTAAGTGTTGGGTGTAGCAAAAATAAACATTGAAGGAAGTATTAGAATATTAATGTTTGTTTGAGTCATTGAGCAATGTAATTATTTAAAGGTATTTATTATGAATCATTAGAAGATACTAATAGTTAGAGTTCAACTAAATACTAACCCCTATGGTATAAAAGCATTGTAGGAGTGCACCTTACATATCAATACAAATTCATTTACTTTTCCTGTCCTCAATAGTATCCTCTCCCATCACCTTTTTACATAATGTGTAATAGAAACATCAAGTCTTGTTGAGTTGAATCTAAATCAGACGGTCAATTTCAATACAGACTATGTAGACACTAACAAAATTGCTGTTCAGCCAACTCAATTCACTGGCGACCCACACGTTAGAGAATATAAAAAATTGTACTGCAATGATCTTCAAGAAAATAAATCTCCCCTTTGTATGACCACTTCATAGAGCTAGCACAAACTTTATAGGTCTAAATGAAAAGATCAGAACACTAGGGCACTTATATGCTTGGATTTACTGAGTGAAGTGTACAACAGGAATATACCTGCAGTCATGTTCCCTGAGATCACATCCGGTGGCTTCTGCATATCCACCAAGCCCTGTAGAATATGTCTTATATTATATCGTAGCCAGAAGATGCTCAACAATGGTCTTAAGAAGATATTTTCAGAAACAACCTTAAAGACTAGAAGTAGAACCACTGATTTCCCAAGAAAAGTTGCATTATAATTTATTATGTATACAATGTCATTAGCAACAGGAAAGAAATATCCAGAAAGGATTCAAAAGCAAGTATATATAAAAAAGATTCTAAGGACAAATGGAGATAAAGTTTAATTCCTATTTGCAACGTTTATAAATTACTCCATCAAAGAACTCTCTGATTTAGATCTATATGCAATGGTAGCTGTCATGTGCTGGAAATGGAATTCTCTAATATGGGTTAGCCATTAGATGCAATAGTATCTGTCATATAGTGGAAATGGAAATTTATTTGCAGGATTATTTTATGGAATAATCAGCCATACAAAATTATTTATCATAAAATGTTTTTTGAAACTATTGATATGTTGCCCTGTGTTTTCTAGGCATTCACATAACCAATTTGTCAAAACTGGATGAAGCCTAAACTTCATTAAGAGGCAAGTTACTGCATTTTGAAAGTAATGGATGAATATTTACATGCAAACATCAGAAGATACATCAAAGCCAAAAGAATAACCATCTGAGAGCTAATACGGCATTATCATAACATCTTCATTACATTATTTTATTTTTGGTGCAAAGAATAGTAAACACAACATCTTCTAAATTGTAATAATAATGGTTCCTTGCTCACTAGAACGAACTACTGACATCAGCCAACCTCTCAACAGTTCCAAACTTAGCTGAAAGATTAAGCATACAAATGACCCATTTCTCCAACAATCACCATTATTTCCCTCACCTATCCTAGGAAAGCAATTCGGCAGAAAGAGGACAAGCATGTGGATTTGTGCTGCTGACAACAGAATGAAAAAAAGCAGCATATCAGTTTGTTGTCAGCAAGCTTTTGAATGTATTTTGTTCCTAAATTTCCACTAGCAACTTTGGTCTGAGAAAGATACATTTGTTTTACTGAGTTTGACATTTCTGACTGATATAATGACTCTGAATGCTGTCAACTGTAATATCTGCTAGCTGGCTGAAAAAATGCTTGTTGACTGAAATAAATGACGGTAGTTGTTGCTGATGTACTGTTCTTTGTTCTCCATGCTGGACATCCAATATCAAAAGATTTCAGGCAACAATAAAAGCCTTTGAATACAAATGATAAACCTTCATGCATAGATATCAAAGTCTTTGATCAAAAATATTAGGAAACTCTGGCACCAATAAAAGCCTTGGTTACAAGTATTGAATCCTTTGTCACCAATGAGAGTCATTGAGCATAAATATCAAAGCCTTGGCACATATTTAGAAAATCCTTCAGGTACCAATAAATCCATTGTGAACATACTGAGACAAAATAAAATAAAACATAATAATCAAAGGACCAAAGGACAGCTTAATGTTATGTGCCTAGATGGTTAGAACCCTGCTATTACAGTGTATATCAAGGTCACATTGTAGCCAAAATGTTATCCCTCCAACACGTACCTCGCCCTCAATTGCTAAATTTTGACTCCTGGATAAGGGGTTACAATGTGAGGCTTTTATAATGAAAGATATGACTAGCTGTCAACTGTTGAGGAAGCTGCTATTGAAACCAAACTCAAGATATGAGGATCTCCAATTCCACTTATTTTGTGGTAGCCTGATTGTGGAAAGCAGTGAGATCTATCCTAATATTGCTACTTGATATTAGCTAATCTTATACTTGTAAGCATAAAATTTAAAGATTTATCAATAAAGCTCAAAGGAAAAATGTTTAAAGATTATTTTGCCCATTGAGAATGGCACATTAGTGCCTTGTCAATTGGGCTCATTTTAATGTTAGTGACAAGAATAGTTTTAAATTTGAAGAACAAATAATTAACACACATGAGCTACAGATAAATTCTTCTAAAACAGATTTATTATTGCCATTAATTCAGATATACGGAAGATCTAATGCTTGGGGCAAAACATCAAACTCAAGACTTAAAGAAAGTAATTTGGATGCAAAGTAGATGCCCATTATAACAATAAAATTCACATATAATGAATTGACCAAGAAAAGGGAAGGTTTAATGCAATAATCTGAACAAATTCTGCCTTCAAGGAGAGAGATATATGACTCAATCTCCAAATTTACAAATTTGTCTACTTAAAATATCACAAGATTGCAGTACTACCAATCTGCCTACTTATAGACTAATCTAATATTAGGAAGCCGTCACTAGTCCTAATGGCATACTTAAATCCTTGCCGCATTACTCATTGCAATCTGGTAGGAAGATTACAAAACATCAAATGTGAGCAAATGGTTTAGAAAAAGGCGAGATACACATGAAAGGGAGGGGAAAAAACACAAACTAAGTACAAAGATAAGTGTACCGACAAAGAACTAAGCATTGGACCATCTTGAAGTCACTCCTCATATTTATAGTTGTAGTTGTGGCTTCTCCAAGAATTCAAAAATAAGAATGGAAAATACTGAGCAGCAGAGACTCAGCAACAAGAAGTCCTGCCCTTTGATGTTGACACATGTTAAGGCAATCATAGATGGCCGATAAATGGTGGTAAATACATGGCAAAAGAAAGATGCTCATAAATGATGGTACATACATGGCCAAGGTTTTATTTACCTGCAGCCTCTTGCAATAAAACTTCTATCTCAAGCATGCATTTTTTTATTTTTTAACTTCCTCATTTTTCTTTTGGTGATATAGATTATAATTTATGTTTTATAATTGTAAATGTTGTATTGAGTGTGTATGCAATTTCAAAAGGTTGTGATTTCTTCTTCTAAGTAGAATTGGAGTACATACTCCTTTATTCACTCAGTTAAGTGCAACTGGTTGGGTGCAAAAAACGCTGAGGATTTAGTCTATATGCACTCCAACTTAAGTCTCTTGTCACATAAAAAACCTTATTATAACAAGGAGCTGACGAGGAACTGGGATCTAACTCTTAAGTATGCCAACTTAGAAACTACTATTGCACAAGTTGTTGAAGTCTCTTTAAATGAGGCAACGTCTACTTATTACATGGCTAGTGGAAGTGGCATTGCAACTGATCGTGGTTCAAATGAACCAAATGTTGACTTTGATGCCCTTGATGAAGAGCAATATGAAGATTATTGATCGTAATTTTCATGTTGTATTGACATTTGACAAATCAATAAATTATGAATTTATGAGTATTTTCCTTTTTTTAAATTATGATAAAATATATATTTATATATATATACATAGCCATATCAGCATACTTGAACCCTGAACTCATTCTCATACTAGGACCAACAACCCAGGTGCTACTTAATTTATCAAAAGATTAAAATGAACCATGGTCAAGAACTAACTACAAGTCCAGTTGTAAGTGTCACAGATAGATAATTAATGAAGGCAACACCAATAACTTGGTCTCAATAGTGATTATTAAAATTTTAGGGTTTAAAGTTGTTGCGCACCCCATGCCATGTAGAGTATTTTGGTTGCAAAAGGGAAAACAGGTCACTATGACAATGCAATCCAAATTTGCATTCTGCATTGAAGGTTATGCAGATGAGTTGTGGTACAATATGATCCCAATGGATGTGCTCCATGTGTTGTTAGTAAGGCCATGGCAATATGACAAAAGCACCATCCATAATGGGTGGAAGAACACCTTCATCATCACAAAACATGTTAAGAAAATTGATTCATTGCCTATGTAGAAAGAAGAGTAATAAGAAAGCACAAATCGGGCAATGCTCAGACCCATGCAAGAAAAGTAGTCACATAGCTCAAAGGAACCAAAGGATGTAGAGTTACATCAAGGAATATGTGGATATCATCAGCAATGAGAAGCTAGAGGGATTGCTGCCAATGAGAAGCATCTCACATTATATTAATTTGATTCCAAGGTCTAGTTTGCTAAATAAGACACCATACCAAATCAGTCCAAACATGAGTGAGGACTTCCATGATAATTTTGGAATAGTCATGCTCCAGTCCTCAACCTGAGATTTCCAAAGGAATACTTATGCATTATTTCCCCTAGTAATGACTAAGTAGACATAGTGCATGCTAATTCCTTTACTCTAATTGCCTTTTTTACTTTTCCATAAGTCACAAGGAGGAAATTGATCTCTAACATGCTATCACATACTTTAACTTAGAAAAGGATGAAAATGCACGGTTGAGTAATACAGTTCAAAGTTAGAATCATTTAAGTTCAAACCAGTTTATTGCCAGAGACATTTAATCATCTTCTAGACCAGCCCTATCATGATACCATCCAATTTTATACTTCATAATTAGAAATGGATGATAATACATGGCTGACTAATCTACAATTGAAATAGAATCATTATTTTTAATGATACTTACTTCCAATTTTAGACAATGGCACTATCATTTGTAAGAGTTGTAAATGTTAGTGTTTTCCAACACAAATAATACATCAAGATTCTTATTTAAATTAATTCAAGTTTCAAAGAATAAAATCTAATCGAGACCTTAATAATATCTGATCTAGACAAATATATTCTTCAATTTTCAAGGCCAGAAAATTCAAACAGTTGTTTTCAACATTGTTGACTAAATTTGGAGAGATAAAATCCTTGATAAATTTTGTTCAAAAGAAATGCTTCCTTGGTTCATTAGTGAGTTATTGGTACAAGAAAAGCAAACTTACAGCAACAACAAACCCCCAGTTGGCAATAGGACCCCAGAAGTGGGTTGTCTTGGGGCCTACAGGGCTATTCAAAAATGTCCGAAATGTCGCTGCCATTCTATGTTCCAAATGTACTTAAAATCACCTTGTAGACACCAGAACAATAACAAAAACATAAGTTAATGCCTTTGAATATAATAGTTGTATTCTACCAGAAAGAAACAAAACTAATGTCAATTGAAATTTACTGTTGAATAGACAAAGATAATATATAATGTAAATATTATTGGTTTTCATTATTCTATAAACAAAAAATAAAAGGGCACTGCAGTAGGATGGGATCCACTACCCTCTCTAAACATTTTAACATCAATTGTTGTTTGAGTAAAGATAAGATTTGACTTTGAATAGAAATCAAATAATAAGCCTTAAGAAGAAAACATCAACATCAATTTGATTATAAATAAGCCTTTTCAGGTGGTTAATATCTATGCCTAAAACAAACCAAGTGTTTTTCACAGAAGAATCGGTCACTATATGTAAAATTAAGTTTCTTAACAAGACACTAAACATCACAAAAATAATAAGTCACTTCTATTTGAACTTATCCTTCGTAGAGAAGCTCAATATAATCTTGATTCTGAGGGAAAAGAATTCCATCAAATGATTGTTTATATTTCATTTACCCATATGAGATGTTGCTGCTACAAAGTGCTTCTGGCCATCTTTTAAATTGTCATGCAAAGATACTGTGAGTTGCTGGTTCATTAATTCAATGCACCAGAACTTAGGAAAACTCATTTCTCACTACCATTCAAGACAAAATTAGATAAATTTGGAAAATGATTTGTTTGGCTATTATAAGAAATGTTCAATGAGTGTACTGGACTGTGATCTAGTGGTACGGTAAGAGTTACTGCCATGATAAACAATCCAAGTTCAAACTGCACAGAGCTTGCTCCCGTGCTGATTGTGTTGCTATATGATGAACAAGGTCCCATTAAAAAAATTGGTGTGAATCCCCAGTGAATTTTGACATAACAAAAAACCTAGAATTTAGCTTCTTAAACCAATAAAAAAAGGAGTTGAATTGTGTGCTATGATACCTTAGGTGCATAGTGCTTCCTATCTGCCAAGTTCTGCAGAGACGAGTCTTCATCCCCATCTCAGCCCCCCATCCTGCAATTTACTATTTATTTTCTTATTCAAAGATTGTTTGTATTATTTTGTGATGTCATTAGATATCCATCTTTCACGTTCCTTGCTTCTGTATTCTAGGGGCCATTTACTACTGGACTAATGGGACCACTTATTATTGGCCACAAATGATGGTGACCAATAGGTGTGGGCTCAGGAGCTTAACTGAACCAGAAACAGCAGGAAATTCTGCCCTGAAAAGAGGTCTTGATCAGGGAATGGCTAGGAGCAACACACAAACAATCAATAAAGATTGAGGGAATGTTCAAATCACATGAAAGATTAGCTGCACTCCCAAGCATAGAGAAAGACTTCAATAAATGATGAGTTGTAAGTGGAACAACTTAGCAAACAGCTGTCAGAAGGAGAGGAGAAACAACCCCTGCCAAGTATTTCAAGAAAAGATCCTGACTGTTGATCCTAGGAATAAATCTGGACCACATGAATTAAAGACAAAGTGGTTATTTATATGCTTGGCCAAATATATAAAGAGAAAGTGATAGAGTGATAGACATGGATGAATAGTCAAAACGAAATAGTTAGGGTGAAAGTAATAAAGATAGTAATATAGAATAAGTATATAGATATATATTAAAGATGGCCAAATAGGTTAAGTTTTGTAAAGTTTGAATGCTCATAATGAGAAACAAATATATTCTGCACATTCTTGTCTCTATTATTTGTTCATGGTAAATATGGACAATGTTTTAATAACAAAAGCTAAATAAGTTTAAAGTTTTGTGCACAAGCATCCTTGACATGGACATCTTTGCACAGTACTAACTAATGTGCAACTTTTATGATAAACAGACTTTTGCAGGCCTTACACAGCAGCCCCCAAGGAGTGATACAGTTTAGGTCAGCTCTCAGGCCGCTTCAAGACCTGAGTGACAGGCCAGTGTGGAATTTTCCACCTGCTTAGGGTGGTTGTCAGTCTGTGCAGGACAGTAGCTGCCTATGCACCCACACCAGTAAAAGGGTCCTAACAATTTAGTTCCATTGTTGGGACCTGCATAAAAAGCATGTCAAAGTTCGCCTATCAACAAGGAAATGCATAGAAATAGGTATTTAGTTTGTACTAAAATATATCGTAAAGATTGGTATAAACAATCAAAGGTTGCAGAAAAAACTAGATAAATATGAAGATTGAGAGTTTTTGAAGGGTGTGATGTAAAATATTTGTTAAATTTATAAAAAATCTGTACCTTTGCTAGAAGTTCTAAAAGTCAGGAATATGCAGGAAAGTCTGGGTTTTGGATGTCCAAAAATCTTGTTGAGATAAATTGAACTCTGGAAAATAAGAGTGTAAAGTGTAAAATGAAAGTAAAAATGTTTGGGTATTTTGGTCAGTTGAATGAATTGATTTCCTTACCTTATTATAGGACATCCAATGGAGCCATATCGAGGCTTGCATAATGGTTGTGTTGTGAAGATATTTTGGCTGTAGTTACCTTGTACTATGACATCCCCTCATAATGACTCAATTTTGTCACCCTGGATATAAAGCCAAAATCAGGGACCCATAGACTTAAGGGGACTTTACAAGATGATAAAGAATTCTGAAGACTAGATAACTTATGCTTAAGGCTCCAATGAATTTTAAAGAATCCCTGGATATTTGGTGAAGTATATAACCTTAAGTATTGAGCAGATTAAAGTAAACAAAAAAAAAAAGGATTATTTGGATGGTCCTAGACATTGAAACTAAGACATAAATAATTGCCCTAGATGATTCCTTATTTTAGGACATATATTTGAATATTATGATGGCAGATTATGTTGATGATTCTAATCATGAAAAGGAATAAATAATATTAGCCCAAGGAAGTCTAATTAACATTAATATTTGATTATATGTTATGATTTAAACAGATACAAAGTGTGCAGGCCATAGGTGGAAAGCCAACTTGAGTCGAAGGCGGGTGCTTAATCTGAGTGGGTAAAGCCAAGTGGCAACCATGTTGGCAAAAGAATCCATTGATGGCACACCAGATAATGCAGAGAAAACCAAGAAACGAAATCATGGTACAGCGCATAGAACACCCAGGACTTGACAGGTAATATAAGAGGATTATTACTTGGATAATGAGGTTACCTAGATAGTAATCATTGCCGAGTGAATATGTGGTGAACTTACAGAAGTCAACAAGACTCCAAATGGTCCGTGCCATCAGCAAAACACCATGAACAAAGCAAGAAACCACAACTAGAAGTAAAGAGTCAAGTAATAAACGCCAAGTGTAGTTAAGGTTTTCCAAACCACAATAGTTGGGAAATGATAGTGGCACATAACAAACCAAAGAAAATAAATTCTAAGCATTAAATTCACCTAAGAAATGAGCCTATAGAAAGATGCCAAGTGTCCACAATAACCAAAGGAAAGAATGCTATAAAGCCAAGTGAAATACAGTAACAAGGGTTCACCAAAAGATTAGTAGTCAAATGTCAAGTTGAAAAGCCGTAGTTGTGAGTCCTAAATTGGCAAAAAGGGCCACTAAATCCGTAGCATCAGTCAATTACCAATACTCATTACCCACTACGAAGCTAAGCGCCTATGTGAAGATGGCCAAGCGAAATGGTAGGCCCAACTCCTCTAGTTTGGGTATTTGCACAAAGGAAATAGCGAGATGTAGAGAAGGAAGAGTTAAACCATAGCTTAATCCCCAAGATGATGTATTTATGAAAATACCCTAAATGAATGTTTAAATGTATCCTAATTGTTATAATATTTGTACGCATGTTGTGAAATCTAAGAGATGCTTGCGAGAGCCAAGGTATATATGTGTATTGCATAAAGAAACCCAAGGGATTAAAAATTATAATGAAACTGGTCCTAAAGTTCAAGCATCTAGATGGTAATTCTATATGCCTATATGTGTGCATTCATTTTGAGATTCTTGGAATAATTTCTAGTTGTGGTAGTTAGGATTAAGGCTAAAGTCATTGGGCTTCCCATATGCAGGCATTTGTGTTAGTGTGTGTTCACACAATTCTTCCCTTAAACCCAAGTGAGAAGTGTAGCTATGTTATTTCCCTTGGGAGCTAAGCTCACCACTTGCAATTCCTTCAACAATGAAAGGATTCAAGTTTAGCAACAATCATAGGATAGAATCACCCTAAAGGTTTGAATTAGCCAATTTCCTTACTTAGTCGTAGAAGGATGTGTCATGGATGTTAGTTTTAGGATCAGATTTGCAATAAACAGAAATGAAACACAAGAACAAAGAACACAGCAAGATACCCTGGGAAAACCCTCCTTCTCGAGGGAGAAAAACCCAACAACAATATATCACATATATATAGAATAAAAGAGCAGCAAATCTGCTTTACAACAGGCCACACACTAGGCCGATCAGATATGATGATGATAGCACCACACTTGATGCAAGTACACAGCCAAAAATAATGTAGAACTCCAATAATATCAATCTGCTGTAAGTATCGATCTCCTTCAGATTATATGCGAACTTCACTTGAACAATAATGAATAAATGATGAGAGCAGATCGCCTTCTATATATACAAAGTGTTGTGTCCCTTCATGAAGGGTTGGCTAGTTTATTAACCAAGGCGTCACTTCACCAAGGTCGGCCTCATTTAAAATAAATAATATAAATATCAAGTCGGCACCTTTGCAAGATATTTGAATTTCTATTTAATATTTATTTCCCAAGAAATCGTGGGAGAAAGATCTCCCGCCGCTACACATTATAACATCAACACTCCCTCTTAGCTAGGGAGATATCTTTCTCAATATTCATGTCATGGAGTCTCTCAACATGACACCCACAATGGCTACACCCATTTGTGGAAAAGAGCTCATCACGGAGTCACTCAACGTGATATCGTCACGGAGTCACTCAACATGATATTGTCATGGAGTCACTCAACATGACGTCCACTATGGCTACTCCCATGTGTGGAAAGAAACATGTGTACAAGTGCCCATCACGGAGTCACTCAACGTGATGTCGTCATGGAGTCTCTCAACATGACGTCCACCATGGCTACTCCCAAAGGCTGGATAAACACAAGTACAAGGGAATCATCACGGAGTCTCTCAACATGATGTTGTCATGGAGTCTCTCAACATGACGTCCACCATGGCTACTCCCAGAGGGTGGAAAGAACCACATCTCCGACTCAGAGGAAAAATGCATTAACAAGGGCTTACACCTCAAATTCCTCCGTCTCAGAGAAAAAATGCATTAACAAGGGCTTGCACCTCAAATTCCTCTATCTCAGAGGAAAAATGCATTAACAAGGGCTTACACCTCAAATTCCTTAGTCTCAAAGAAAAATGCATTAACAAGGGCTTACACCTCAAATTCCTCCGTCTCAGAGAAAAATGCATTAACAAGGGCTTACACCTCAAATTCCTCTGTCTCAGAGAAAAATGCACTACAAGGGCTTTCACCTCATACTTCTCCATCACAGAGAAATATACACTACAAGGGCTTTCACCTCATACTTCTCCATCACAGAGAAATATACATTACAATAAGTCTTTATGATGATGTAACTCCCTCTAAAGCTCCAAGTACTTGCATCAACCTCCTAACCTCCTCGTCCAAGATTGCCTGCAACGCTTGCCTTAGAGAAATGGTTTCCAGCGCACACCTCTGTAGAGAATTCAGGGCTGTCCTTCTCGACCTCATCCTAGATCACCCTATTCTGAATAGGTTTGCGGAGCTACCAATGTCAAATCCAGATTGACTGTCTTGTGCAATTCTAATCTCTGCAGCTGAAGAGGTCTTCCAAGGACTTTAGCACCTGTCCTTGCAACACTACAACTCACTTAGGTAACACCTTCACTTCTTCTTAGTAAGTCACAGAACGCCCTCTTGATCCCTGCCTCAGAGATTGCAAAGAAATCTTCTGGAAGTGAACTCCCCTCCATTGACTGATCTCATAACCTTAATCCTTTTCCCGGACATGCTCTCAACTCGAGCCTTGAATCCTCGGATTTTAACTCCCTCTTCGAAGTAACTGATCACAATGACAACCTGAATAGGTTCTTCCTCTTCGAGAGATGTCTCCAACCACCAACTGAGTCCCATGGCTGCAAGCTATGACTCCATGCTTGATCATTTCTTCAATCGGCATGACTTCCTCACAGGATGCCTCAAGCTCTTCCTCTTTCATCACCCTCTTGCTCCTTGATCCGTCCTGGAAGCATTTTAGAGAGAGATTAATAATAGTTTAAACTACCCCAAAGAAATATCAATGCTAGAAGCATACAAGATTCACTATCCCAATGTTATAGCATGAATTAATAACTACATAAAAAATTCATTCAAGGTACAAGTATAAAATACTTATCTATTTATGTTGGTACACCAATGAGCTAGACCTGTAGCTATGCCTCATCTTCGCCACCTTCACTCGATCTCGGCCTCATGGAAAGTGGCAATATGAATCGACCTTTAGTAGAGATCAAAGACTCCATTTAAATCTTGAGATCACATTATGAATCAACACACCCATACTCATGCGATGAAAGAGTTTAAGTAATCAAAAGAGTGAAAATAACTCATCACAACTTCCTTCCACACGTCCAAAGAAAATACGACATAGGAGAAATGCCACGAAGTGTTAAGCCACCCTTAATCAATGAATCAACGAATACCACAGGACTCGTCCTCCTTACATCACCACTGCAACCACATTGAACATTTATATGTGCATCGAATAGGCCTGTGGCTTCAATCATTACTTCCAAACTGAATTTCTGTTTAACCAAATCTGATTGGATCTTTTCCTTAGACCCGCTCTGATACCATGTTAGTTTTAGGATCAGATTTGCAATAAACAGAAATGAAACACAAGAACAAAGAACACAGCAAGATACTCTGGGAAAACCCTCCTTCTCGAGGGAGAAAAAACCAGCAACAATATATGACATATATATAGAATAAAAGAGCAGCAAATCTGCTTGACAACAGGCCACACACTAGGCCGATCAAATATGATGATGATAGCACCACACTTGATGCAAGTACACAGCCAAAAATAATGTAGAACTCCAATAATATCAATCTGCTGTAAGTATCGATCTCCTTCAGATTATATGCGAACTTCACTTGAACAATAATGAATAAATGATGAGAGCAGATCGCCTTCTATATATACAAAGTGTTGTGTCCCTTCATGAAGGGTCGGCTAGTTTATTAACCAAGGCGTCACTTCACCAAGGTCGGCCTCATTTAAAATAAATAATATAAATATTAAGTCGGCACCTTTGCAAGATATTTGAATTTCTATTTAATATTTATTTCCCAAGAAATCGTGGGAGAAAGATCTCCCGCCACTACACATTATAACATCAACAATGGAAGCATGTTTGCTTCTTGTGAATCACCCAAATTAACTCGCTATAAGATTCTTGAGTTTTGCATTAGAAGAATTGCCTAAGTTGTTACATTGAAATAAGCATGCAAGATTGTGTTGAGTATTCACAAAAAGCAAGATCACACCACGTGTAGGACTTGTTGATGCCTGATCTAACTAATTTTTATCAGTTCTTCAATTTGCCTTATTAACCCTCTAACCTTGTTTTCATGCAATTTGTCCTCCACCTTATGTTTTGGCTCTCAATTTGCATCCATGGCAATTTGGTTTAAAAAAATTGTGTGAAGGTCAAAGTCCTAAAGCTTGCCTTTGCCTCTTGTTCAAATGGTGACAAAGTACTAGCTTTGTGTGTGTTGATGACTAGCTTGGCAGGTTTGGGCACAATATAGTGGGCTGCACTCATCAATCAGATATGATCTAAGAATGTGTGTTGCCCCATCCATTGACAAACACTCGCATCTTCCCCAAGTAGTACTGATCATCAATTTGATATAATCAATTATGAGAGTATGCCTAGGAAAAGTGAAGGAAAGTTGTGTTGACTTGGTTTCTTGATCATTGGATCGAATAGGTCACCTTGATATAGTGGCGCACGATAGTTTTCAATTGGTCCCACCATGGTTAATCTAGGCCATTGATCACCTCTAGAACAACAATTCCCACTACATTTGACGCCCATCAAATAAGCTATCAATTGGAAGTCACGATTGGTCAAAATAAAATATGGTAAGCCTAAGTTTTATTTTGTGTTGCCACCTTGTCATGATTTCTTATTGTCTTGGGAGCCTGTCAACCATTGATTATTCCACATATCATGCACACATGAGTTCTTCTCTTTGCAAGACAAAATGATCTCCTAGAGGCGCTAACTTGTAGATTTTGAAGACGAAGGCTTCTTCCCCCATTGATTGCAATCGCTGTTGACAAGTGAGGAATAACACAACGAAGATTTGCAAGTTGTTGATCTTGCTACATGGCATAATCCCACTATGTTATGAAAAGGATATGAATGAAATTATCCTAGGGAAATGAGAGGGAGACACATGGAATTCTTGATTACTATGGTGTTGATTTATAAAGTGATGAGCTTTATAAGAGCTCATTGAGCACCTAATGCCATTGGTCTAAAAAGAGGTTTATCGTGCCGCTAATCCATGACAAAACTTCAAATGGTTTAAGTTGATGAGTTAAGATCTTGGTACTCGAATAGAAACTACTAAGGTACTAAAATGACTACAAGAGTAATGCAAAAGCAAGTTGAGCAAGTAAATGAAGTTTAATGGCACCTACAAGATCCAATTAAGTAGGTGGAGGCATTGATTTAATTAGTCAATGACAAAATTAATATTTGCCATGGCAAATCCGATTTGAGAGTTGAGTTGCTGCTCGAGGGGAAGGTAGTTGGGGAAGTTATTGAATATCAAAGAACACCCATGCTGGTTGTGGAAATCAAGAAAGAAATTGACCATCTAGTGTAAAAGCAACCTTCTAGCCATGAATAAATGGAATTAGGTGCCTACAAATGTTATGCATTTAAATTTGAAGAAGAATTCCCCTATTTGCAAGATCTGATTTAAATGAGTATGCTGCATGATTCACAAGAGTAAACGCCCAGCCAAGAGATTGTTGCAACAAAAAATGGGAAGCCTTGAGCAGGAAAACAAGATCACACGTTTAGGAGACTTGAATGCAATCAAATACTTTTGTTGTCATTAGAGGCTTAACAAAATTGCATGTCCGTAACAAAATTTGTTCACTCTCTTTGATATGATGAATATGCAACAGTGCAGATTGGAACAAGTGTTCATTGCATATTAGATCTAGGGTAGAATGGATGTTTATAAATATATATACAAAAGATCTTTTGTCAAATTTTGGATTGTTCGCAACAATTGAGCATTCCAACGAATTTGCATAACACGTCCACTAGTCAATGTAATCTTAGGCATCAAATGTTGTATGTTAGACCTAATGTTTTTGTGTTATTCATTGTTTTGTGAGAAGGTACTGTCGAGCAGAAATCCTCTCCATGACCTATTTGTCTCCATATCTGGCTAAGAATTTCTTGGAGAAGAAATATATCTCTAGGGTTATATTTGCTAGCTTCGTGCTGTTCTTGATTAGTTAACTATTGCAATATGTTAGTTTTAGACCAGAAATGAAAATAAGCAGAAATACAAAACACTGAACAACAGAACACAGCAAAATACCCTGGGAAAACCCTCCTTCTCGAGGGAGAAAAACCCAGCAAAATATATCTCTTATATATTTCAAGAATAAGAGTAGAAATCTGCTTACAACTCAGGCCCAACACAAGGCCAAATTTGATACAATAATAGTGAAACCTCTCCTTGATACAAATGAATATAATTCTCCTTGAAATTTGATGTGCTGCTAAAGATGGCGATCTGCTGCTAAACTGTGAACTTCTTCTTGAAAGTGCGAATTGAATTGAGAATGAATTGATGTGTAAATGAATGATCTTCACCTTGTATATATACAAATCTAGGCGACTTCTCTTCTAGGTCGGCCTCTTAGAAAAATATAAAATATAAAATATCATTTGTAAATCAAGGCCGACCTGCCTTGGGAATCATATATTTGATTTTTGATTAGGAGAAAATATCTCCCGATGCTACAAACACTAACACAATAGTTGTAAAATCTTCTCAAAGCCTTTGAAAAGCTCTTTTGAGAATAGCATATGGGATTTCTTTAATTAGTCATGGATGGTTAAAGAATGTCTATTGCATGAAGTATCTTGAGTTTTTGTATTGCATTTGAATGAAATTGCTGCTAGAATTGATAAAATTATGGTTGATAAAATTTTGGATGTAATACTAGTTCTCTATTTCAGATCTAACAAAACTGTTTACATGTTTTCTCAGATCTTGACTATGTCACCCACTGGACTGAGGCTATGGTCCTTCTTCCGTAAAATTATCATTCTCTTTATTTAATATCATCCTCTTGTTCCCTGTAGGTTAGTGTAGATTAGTGTCCTACCAGTTTGCACTAACTCGATACTTACCTTTGCCATGTGTCTTGAGAACTTGAACCTTTTGGTTAGCTTTAGAGAGATGCACCTCTACATTTCCAGGTTGCATATGAAGTAAAAAATCACAAATGAATCTGCATGTGGGGATATAAATCAGTTGTGCATCTTTAATCGTGCGTGTAACTTGATAGTAATAAGCTTTGTTTAGAGATCTTTTGGTCTGCAAAACCAACAAGCCAATGGGAGGGATGGTTAGTGACAAATATTTGGAGTATCCTCATACAAAGGGCGTGGCTAAGCTATGTGACCATCTATTCTTCGTTTCTCATTAATTGTCATGTAAGATCTCTAGAAATACCCTCCTCGGTCCTAAGTATAGAAGAGTTACCCACTCTTATCAGTTGGCTGGCATGGCCTGAAGTTTGACCATGAATTTTACCTTGTCATTCTAAACCAACATAAGTTACCTTGTTTAGGTCTTGATTGCATTCTTTAGGATTGTAGGATACAATTTGGAGCACCAACAAAATGGCATCATCGTTGATAGGAAATTAAGAATCTAGATCTTTGATTGTCAACCTTTATATAGATCTGTGATTGTTTATATTGTCATTTTGCTTTGTGTATAGTTGGCAACCCATCAACTTGCATCCACAAAATGGCATTGTTGCTAAGGAGATCTATTACAAAGGTTTTGAGAAGTCAATGTTAGGCAGTGTTTGTAGAGACTCTACTGATGGTGTCAACTTAATTCATTCTTGCCCCCTTGAGGATATATCTGGTTCATCAAGGCTTTGTCCTCTTTCTGAGGTGGTGATTCTGTTGTCATCATTTTGAATATCTTCCACTTCTGGAAAGACTGCATGTATTTCCATGATAAATCTAGTGCTGGAAATAAATTTCTCTCTACATAATTTGAATAGAAGAAGATCCTCAGGTGCACATTATACTTTGCTCCATTGTTTTATAAATGAATATGCCTCTTTATGCATGTACGTGAGCATCGTCTGAGAATGGATACTCAATGGGGGTATTACCCTATGCAGCAAAATAACTAATAAGTATTAGTTTTGTAATTCCCAAAACACACCTAATCACTATTGCAAAGTTAAAACTCATAATATGCTGTATTCTAGACAATTTGTCCCTATTAGTGCTAGAATTCATGAAGGCCCCCCTTATCCTTGTCAAGAACCAAATCTTGTCCAACAATATATTTAATAGATTGATCAGCATATTGCCCAATTAAAAGCTCAGTATACTTTCCTGCTAGCCCAATATGCTCAACCACATATTGCAACCAAGGGTTTTAAACTTTTACTAGCCTAAACCAGATTATCAAGAACCTTGCACTCAAAATAACCTAAGGCCTCCTCCTGCAGGTAACATCAATCAAGTAATGCATCTACTTATAGGCTACACTTTGTCACTAATAGGTATAGACAATTGGATTTCATTGAAATTCCTAATGCCATGTCCCATTTTCAAAATAAAAATAATAATATTTTAAGTGGGCCCAATTCTATCATTTCCAGAAAAAGGCCACTTAAATATTATTTAAAAAGTGCTTATAACACTTTATTTAAAATATAGTTTAAAAAGGGGCCCTTGGATGTAATTTAAAAGCATTTTAATAATACTTGGTGGGGAAAAACAAATAAATTAAAATTAAAATAAATAGAGTCCTGAGGCAAAGCGCCCATCAAAGAGAGATCAAGGTTCATGGTTCATTTTCTTCATGTTCAATTGCATTCAAAGACAAAAACCCTTGGTGTAGGAGATTTTGGAGGATGAAAACCCTCTTGAACTCAATCTTGGATTTGGGAACGAAAACCCTCATATTCTTTGTGCATGATAATGGGCCAACTTGGTAGATTTGGGCACAATGTAAATCAGCAAGCAGCAACCATCAATCAAAAATGATTTAACGATGTGCACTGTCCCATCCATTGGCAAATACTCACATCTTCCCCAGGCAAAGGTGACCATCGATTTGATATTATCGACTATGAGAGCACACCTAAGAAAAGTGACAGCAAGCAACTTCAACATAGTTTCCTGGCTGTTGGATCGAACAAGTCAGCTTGATGAAGAAGCTCACAAGAGTCTTAAAGGTCCCATGGAGTGTTGTCAGAGATATGCCACACAATTGGTTTGCAAAAGGGCCCCACCATGGTTAACCTATGCCATTGATTGTCATATCCTCAGAGAAAAAATTTGAGTATTGGAATATTCTGTTATTGTTGATTACTCACAGTATTTAACATCAATCTACATTATCATGAACAGTACCAATTGGATACATAACACAGATGCCTGATCCTATTCTCATCCTCAGCAATTGAAAGACAACATGTACTAAGTATTTAAACTAAAGTTTGCAGAATTTAATGCAGAGATGTTACAGCTTACAGCAACCTTTATATTGTTTGATCTGAATAATCTATGTAGAGTAAAATAATGGGGCAACAGTCCCTTAATTAAACATCAATTGCCTTATTCGAATCTGGGCTTACACTTATCTGAACTGTGAGTCCCTTTCACCACCTTTGTTTGTATGGGTGCCGCAGGTAGTTTAGGCATGACTGCCAAATCCTTGCAATCAGCAGATGGTGTCTGAGAGGGCAGCTGGTGTCGCTTATAAACCTGATCCTGAATAGTATGGTGGCATGAAATACACGATTGATTTGCTTTGCAAATATGGGCAATATCTTATCCTTTCTGAACACATGGCACTCAGAATATCTCCTAACAATGAATCAGGAGCTGCATCTGCACTTAGCAAGCTACGGATATCTTATGTGGTGCAACAGCATGAAATTAGGCTCTGCAGACTGAAGTGCCAGCCCTCAAGAACCAACAATGGTTATAGGAACTCCTCTCAAGGGTGGCGTGCCAGGGGATGATGTTAAGTAACCTCCCTAGATCAAAGTTAAGTGTGTACCTGTAGTGTACTTCTCCAACCTGTAAGGCAAACAAGATCTCTATTCAACACACTACAATTCTTGGATAGAATTGCCAAGTGTGAGGTAAGGTTTTTGTTCTAACCTCAGTGGTTTGCAGTCGAGGGGGTTTTGTCCCTGAAAGCACACTTAAACTGGTACACAAAATTGAATGTCAGAAAATGAGAATTCGGATGACTGAAGTGAGCAACTGGAGCTTGTAGATATACCTCTCTCCCATTTGGACCTGTGGGGACCTATTTTCCTTTCTGTTGGTTAGCAGATTTGTGCTATAACCAATATCCTGAAAACTTTAACTCTGTTATGCCAAAAAGATGGCAAAATCTATACCAATAGTTAGTAAGATTGCTGTTTTCAGTCAACTTACCTCTGCATTTAAGAGGGGCAGCTCTATTGTATGATAGAGTTTTGATTTTAATGGTATTTTTAACCCAAAAACACCTAAAGGCTAAAGAGAAAGATGGAGAATATGAAATGAAGGACTGAGCCAATAAACCCACTAATATCAGCTCAAACATCACACATATGTTATAACAGTACTTATCAACATTACTACAGCTTAAAGAAAATACTTCTAAAAATAATACAGAAAATACTGCAAAGATTTATGACATGAAATGAGAAAAGATGAATATTCCAGACTTCCCAAGATTACACGACATAAAAAACTTCACAAGCAAAATTTAATGGTTCCATAATCTGATTTTGAGAAGATATTACAGAGAAACAGTTATTCACCAAACATAAGAGAAGTAAATAACTCGGAAAACATATGAAGAGCACCTTTCAAATATTCTCCTTTCTCATTTCTTTGTAAAACAATTATACAACTTTCTTTTACAAGTTCAAATTATGACAAACCCCACAAAGATCCTTTTCAAGAGGGTGAAGTCCCATATATATAGGCTTCTTTTTAATAACTAGATAACCAACTTTTTAAATTTACAACTTTACAATAAGGTGAAATTGTCTTTGAGCTAACATAAAGTATAAAAATAATTACATCAAGTCATATAAAAATGACTTGCATTAAAACCATGAAATTACGGTCCTTGAAATACATTAATTTTTATGAGATTGAATATACTCCAACAGAGTTTTTGAATCATCTATAGGTGCCATGGCAATATATTGCTTTACCACAAGTGTTAAAGCCTTGGTTTTTGGGACCAATGTATTGGCCAAACACTGCTTGAGTCGAAAGAAAATTCTCAACTTCCTTGACATTTAAATTTTGCAGGCTAATGGTGGGTAAAATAGGATTAATGGAAAACAATTTGGACAATTTGGCAGAAAACTAGGGCACAATGCAACCAAATAGGAAAAGCTTTAAGATAAACAAGTTTGATTTGGCAATGGGCACTTTTGCTTTCCTGGCAAGCTTTTGGAGGAGTTGGGAGTTGCTAAGAAATGGTCGCAATCAAGTTGGGCTCCACTGTGTAGGAATATCGACTTCTCCTTTGCTTTGGGTGTTAAGAGTTTGCCCAAATGAAGGAAATGAGACTTGTTATAATGCTTCAACCTTTTCCTTTTTGCATTTTATGGAAGATAACCATGTTTCTTACTTTTCCCGATTTTCCTTCTAAGAATCAGAGAAGCTTGTCGAAGGTGGAACAAGAACTAAGAACAAATTGAGGGTTCTTGTAGTTCTAGGAACCGCCACTTCCTCCGACTCTTATCTTTTTCTTCCTTTGTGCTTCTCAAATCTCTACATTCTAATTTTTGGATGGTTGCAGATTCCTTTAGAATTAGGAACTTGAGTACTTCTTTGATCGATCTCTTTGTCAAAGCTTGTGAGCACATCAGAAACTATCGAAATTCTAGGAACTCATCGAAGGTTCTTTTGGTTCTAGGAACCAATGAACTCTCAGATTCTTTGTTTTCTTTGTTTACCTTTGATAAATCCTCAATGTTGGAAATTTTCATGTGTACCTTTGAACAAACAATCTTCTCCTTAATGCCTTTGTCAAAGCATTGAGGCTTGTCACAAAATAAACTTGTTTTGGGAACTAATTGAAGATTCCAATAGTTCCATGAACCATTGGAACTCCGGATTCCTTTCTCTTCTTTCTTTAAGTCATTCTATTGATATTAGAGACAGGAATAGGAACCTGTCGGAGGTTTTGGGAGCTCCTGGAACCTATGATCCTTCCAATTTCCTTTGTTTGCTTTTGAACCCATGAGAAAGACCCTAAGCCGTCAGGGATGAAGACTAGAACCAAAACTGGTCAAAAAATTTTGTGGTAGGAACTCTTGATTAATTTCTTTTCTTTGAGTAATTTTCTGCTAGTGTCGAGGGGCAAAGCAAGAATCAAAACCTGTCGAAGGTTCTTGTAGTTCTTGGAACCAACCATACCTTTGAAATGAGAAGAAATACTAACAACCTTAGAAAATGAAGAGTTCTCGATGTAGTAAAACCGCAGATTCAAGAATTCCTCGGAGGTTGGGAACTTCCAACAAATGTGCTCCTAATGGATCAAGAACCCCTAATAAAGGAGTTCCACTTAGACCTAGAACCTCCGACAAAGGAGTTCTTGGTGAGTACAACAGCTCCAATTTATTCCAAAAACTCAAAGGAATTTTGGGGACTTGAACAAAGACATTTGGGGATAAATTTGACAAAAGGTGAAGGTCAAATGAGGATTGAATGACTCCCAATCACAAAATTTTTAAAAAGATGAAGAATTAAAATTTCAACCAAGTGTCAGGGCAACAGTTGGTTCTGTCTATGGAAAAGGACTTTAAGGACGTAGAAAAACCCAAAGCATCACTTGTAAGACTAGTGACTTCATCCATTGGGCAAAGAGTCAAAAACTTCAAGAGGAGGAACACTCAACAAAAATGTAAGGAGAACAAATTGAAGACACACACCAAAAAGGAAGAGAAAGGAAAGGCACAAAAACTCCTAATTAACTTATGTGCATAGAATGGGCAATCACCCACTTCAGTGGTTAAAAATTTTGAGATGTTGAGCATTGTAAGGAAGGGGCAGATGCGTACCGTCAAGATATGTTAAATAAAAGGAATTGATTCCAACTATTTGCCTGATTTGAAAACGTCCCTTCCAAATAGAGTCAAACTTGCCATGACTCCCCTTCGGCTCCTTCCTTTTGTCCCACAATAACACTAGATCCCCTACAACGAATTTCCTCTGTTTGGTTTTCTTGTCAAATAACTGCTTTACTTTTGTCTGGTGTTCTGCAATTTTGTCCACTACCTGATCCCTTTGTTCCTCCATCTTGGTTAAATATAAATTACTTTTCTCCAATGGGTATTTAAACTAATAGTCTTCTAATAAATTTTGAAGACGTAGAGATGAAAGTTCTAAAGGAACGGCCAATTTAACTTCAACTTCATAAACCAGCTCAAATGGAGACATCCCAATCACTTTCTTCTTGGTTGTCCTATCTTCCAACAATGCATTGTATAATTTCTTATGCTAGCTTTTTTTATTATCCTCTACCATTTTGCGATTAATAGTAGTAATATTTTGTTAGCCGCCTCTACCTAACCATTCCCTAGAGGATAATAGTCAAATGCATGAGCAAGGATACTACCATATTTATAACAAAATGTAGATAACTCATGAGAAGAAAAAGTTGTCACATTATCAATTACAATTTTATGGGGAACACCAAATCTCACTAGAATATTTTCTTTGATGAAACTGCATACCACCTTTGAGGTTGTCTACATCACAAGAATAGCCTCTACCGACTTTGTGAAATAATCCGTTGCAACCAAGATATGAGTATGACAAACACAGGAATGAGGGTTAATTGGACCAATAAATCAAGACCCCACTACTAAAATGGTTCCTCAATTATTACTAGTCTCTATGGTAAGGAAGCAAGTTGAATCTTCCTTTTAAATTGTTGACAAAATTCACACTTCCTAACCCATTCACCTGCATCTCTAAACATACTAGGCCAATAAAAGCAACTCCTAAGGATTTTAAATGTTGCGACTAAAGAAGATAAATGACCTCCACAAGCTTCATTATGAAAGCATTGAAGTAACCTCTTTTGTTGTTCCTTGTCTACACATCTCAGAAAAGTACCATCAATTCCCTTATTATAAAGAGTATTGCCCCATATGATATATTTGGCTGCCTTTAATTTGATTGTCCTCTTCTCCTTCTGAGATAGATGGGTAGGGAATTCTTCGTATGTAAGGAAATATGCAATATTGGAAAACCATTCATCTGTTATTCCAACAAAGAGAGCTACAAGTAAGTCTAGATATTTTTCTTCCTGTTCATTTGACTCATTTTCTGTTATCAACTTACACAAGCCTCTACCTTTTACAAGCTTTGTGGGTTTGATATCAATATCACACTCTTGTACTTTAGCAATCCACGAAGCTCTTTTATTTAGTCCTATCTCCTGTTGTGTAAGAATAGTTTTGACAACTAAGTCGGGTACATAAATTGTAGAATGGGAATTCAAAATGTAAAACCTAAACTGATTTACCGCTCAAACCACAACATATGCATGTTTCTCCATTGCAAAGTATTTCAATTCATGCTTTTTCAAAGGCATGCTCATGAAGGCGATAAGTGCTTCAATTTCTTCCTCGTTGTAATGTGTCAAAATGGAAGACAAAGTTGTGTTAGAAGCATAACAATAATTATTGAATTCTTTTGTAAAATCTGGGTGAATCAATGTCAGAAGCTATGGCTGCTTTGATTTGATTAAAAGCCCTTTTACCTTTTGTCTATCCACTTATCTTTCATCATATCTACAAATAGATTTAATTATTTCTGAAAAATTTGGCACACATCTTCTTAGAAAATTAATCTGACCAAAGAAAGTCCTGACACTTGGTTTGCTAGAAGGTAAAGATAGTAGTTGTATAGCTTTGACTCGCTTCGTACCAATTAGAATCCCTTCTTTAGATACTATATGTCCCAACAACTTACCTTCTGTGACCCCAAAGACAAATTTCTTTGGATTTAATGAGATGCCTTGTTGATGGCAGCGTTGCAAAACTCACCTCAAATGATATGCATGATCTTCTCTTTTCCTTGAAAAGACCATCAAATCATCGAAAATAAATAACAATAATCTTATTACTCAAATCACCAAAAGAGAGGTCCATGGCCCTTTGAAAAGTAGCACTTGCATTCATTAACCCAAAAGGCATCCTATTATAGGCAAAGGTACTCCAAGGAGCGGTGAAGGTTGTCTTATGTTGATCTTTTGGAGCAACACTAATTTGGTTGTAACCTGAAAAGCCATCTAACATAGACATCATTTCTGACCTTGAGATCGTTTGCATTATACGATCCATAATAGGAAGATGATAATTATCCTTCAAAGAGGCTTGATTAAGGTTTTGAAAATCAACGCAAATATGGATTTCACCATTTTTCTTCCTAACAAGGACAATGTTGACAACCCATGTTAAATGATGAATTGGATAAATAATCCTAGCCTTAAGCATCTTATCGACCTCAACAAAAATAACATCTGCTATCTTTGGGTTAAACTGCCTTTTGCTTTTGTTTGAACGGGATAGCTCCTGGCTTAAGGGAAATATGATGTTTAAAAGTACCATCCATAAAATCTTTGAGATCATCATAACACCAGGCAAACACATCCCTTTGTCTTTTAAGCAGAGCTATGAACTTTGCCAAATTTTTCAGAAATCAAAAAGTAGGGAGCTAAACTATTCTAAACCTCTCAATTTCACTTACATTTACAATCTCAGCTCTTTGCATTTACTGTTTTATATCAATTTCGTTGATCTATAAACAGTAGGGTTGCGTTTATTTCCCTACACCAATATATTGAAAAACATAATATTTAAAATAATTTCTACAGGTCTAAGCACAGTTGCCCTGAGAAACACGCAACTGCCAGGATTTTTCTTCTCCTGAAGGACCACTGTAGAAATAAATACAACCGAATTAACAGAATCTGTGATAAGCGTAATTTTGAAAAAATTAAAAGAAATCTACAGTGAGGAAATTAGCTAAACTTATTCTAAATCTAATTTCTGACTCAATCTCGCAGTGAACGTGAATCTAAAGAAGGCCATCTGGATCCAATCCCCTCCCTCCCCGGAAAAAAAAATGTACAATTTGCATACGATAGATAATAAATACCTCCGGTAAAACCAAACGAGGGTTCCTTCCTTTCCTGCTGCAGAGAGAACGAAATCCCTTCGTATCTCGCAACACTGTTATATCTTTTTTTTTAATAATTACAAATGAAATAAAAAAGGTTGTGCGGGCAGATTGGTTGGTATCTACCGCATCCCAGTGTCTATAAAATAAATTAGCAAATGGAGCCACACTTCCTGGTCAAGGTGATTAAAAAATATTATCACTCTAAAAAATTTTGCTATGGTCAAATTTTTAATTAGAGGTAAAATGATATAAAATCTATCTAGTTATTAATTAGAGGTAAAATGATATAAAATGTATGTAGTTATTGAATGTATTGTTTATAGGATAGAAATTAGTGAAATAGTTTTTATAGTAAAATAATAAAAAAAATAAGTAGAATTAAAAATTATATATCTAAAATTTATTAGAATTAGATTCGGTTTCGGGGTTTGACTCTACTTTCGGGTTTTAGAGGTGGGACTTCTTGCGGGCAGGGGATCTCACCCGCAGGGGATTAGTCTTGCCCCAGGCACCCAAGATACGGGCTACTGGGCCGCTGGGCTCGGTCACAAGGACACCCTATTGTATAAAAAAAAAAATTGAATTTGATATCATAGTAAATTTCAACATGAATGTATTTTAGAGAATGTGTTGAAATTGAAATTTGCTTCTTGATAGAATTAAAAAGTTTTCATCATGAAAGGGCAAGTGGCACAATGGTGAAAATTTTCAATAGCCACAAATAGGTTCTAGGTTTGAATGCCAACCTATCCAATATTCTCATTAATGTATCTATATAGAAACATACTAAAATGGCTCAAACAACACTTGTATGTGATAGTGTACACACACTCCAAGCTCTTGGGAATGAAAATACACATTAACATTGTTTAGTAATTTGAGCTCCTTTAATTAACATCAATTCATTCAAAATTTAGGAAAAAAATGGACTTCACTAATTACCAATTCTTTTTAGGGATGAAGTCTACAATTGTTATTGACTATTTGATCATTGAAGAGTGTGATGTTTAAGTAAAGTGTAGAGAGATAGAACACCTTGTGCACAAAGCCTCTCTACACAGTCTATATGTTTGTATTGTGATTGGCATAGAAAAATGAAATGACTAAATAAAAAGATAATTCAAAAAAATAGTATTTTAATCCTAAGTTCATAAATTAACAACAAAACTAAAATAATTTCATTCAATATTTTTAAAGAATATTAATGTTGAGAATAAAATTAGTACATGTCAAAGAATATTAAATCCAATAATGAAATTAGTATAATGTTTGTCAAATTCTTAGCAAATGTTTCTAAAACCAAGCAATTGTTATGCTAGGCACAAACATACAAAATTTAAAGAAAAATGTCTCGCTCTTTTAGCATTGGGTAGCAAAGGAGGGTGGTACAATTATCATGTCCTTTGTGTGATCCTCTCACATGAGGAAGGTTAATGTCACCAAGGAGATTTATTAAAGCACGATAATAAATGCATCGTGAAATATTGGTAAATGCCAAGTTGAATACATAGACTAAAAATATTTTAACTGAACACCATGCCCACACTATCACACTTGACTTCCACTTGTACGAAATCCTTTTATCAATAGATTAACAAACCATAATTACAAAAATAGCAAAGAGAGAAAGAGTTAATAAGGATGCACTCTTTCATTGCTAAAATCAAAGACTTCATCATACTGAAGAGGGGTTTTGAACATCCAACTCATCTCTCATGTAAAAGGAAGACTCTCCCCTTAATCAAATCTAAAATAAAACAACAATCTCAATGGAGATATGCACACACCACCAGAAACAACAAAGACTTAATGCAAAAATCTACAAACTAGAATCAATGTATTATGTTTCAAACTTAGGAAAGATTACATAACTTTAATAAATCTGATTATATTAGATTTTACAGTCCCTAGGACTGATGTATAGCAACTCAAAACAAATTATAATATAATTTTTATATGAAAACGAAGAAATACAACAACAACTTTCCTCCTTTCAACTACAACCTCCTATCTTCAACCTGTAGCTTCTAATCTTCAATCTTCCACTGAAACAATCTTCAACAATGGTCTCTAAGAACCTTTTGTTGCTATAATAACCTCCTCACACCTGCAAGAAAATACTACCATAATATGGCCTTCAAAACTGTAAAACTATCTCTTCCCTACAAGCTCCAAGTCTTCATCCTACAAAACTAGTTATGAAATGAAATAACTTGCTATTTGTTTGTGCGACAATGAAATGTCATTTCATTTCATTTGGATTAATTTCCCATCCCCAAATGGTACACCCAAGTCCAAGATGCTCTCCAATTTTGCATTAAAATGCATGTTATGTCATTTGGAATATGCTCTTACAAGGTTATGACAATTTGCTAAAAATAGTTGATTCTTGTCATACCATTATCTCCACAAGATACCTTTTGAAATTCAAACTTATAACTCCCAATGTGAGTGTCCAAATTTGAAGGGAATATCATGACATCAAATATTTAATGCATACACATAGGCCTCCCAATCTCAACGCCCAAGTTTGGGTAGATGAAGAGTCACAAGAAAATACCATTGAAATGGCATGAAACTCACCAAAATGCACACTACAACTTTTCAACTTATTTCACAAAATAATTAACATTAATTCACCTACAACAAATATTATTCCACCTAAAATATTAATCTACTAAACTAAAAATAAAATATATTTGTTGGTTGATGAGGATAACCTGTCAACCATGGATGCTCCTACATCGGACACCCACAGTAGAAAAAAAAAGTTTCATGAGTGTGACTCATAAACATTTTTAGATCCGATGCTCATTCTAAATCCATCTTTCTACCTTATTCACCTGAACTTTCTTTCTTACTTATCCCTGCAACTTGATGTCTCTTCCATCTTTCATTCTTCCTCTCTTTCTCCCTCTTTTCACATAATTCATCTCCCACCAACATACACTAAAAATATGAAAAATCATAAACATTAGTTTCTTTTTCAGGAAAATAATGAAATTCATGCATTACCTCTTTCTCTGTTATTTCTACAGCCATTTGTTCATCATCACCCTTGGTTACCAGATTGTGTTCCTCTTTCTCCATGCCTTCTTAAAGACAATTTTTAGCTGCAATCACTTCCTCCTTTGCATTCACATAAATGTTAGCAACATAATCAAAAGATTCATCCTTTCCATCCTGCAACAAATTGTCAATCATACTAATCTCTTTATCACATAAGAAGTCTTCAACTAATGCAAAGGGAAGATCACCAAACAACTCAACATTCTCCTTCTCATCTCCTTCCTTACTTTCAACTGTAGTACCTTCATCTACAAATGTATTCATTGATGCAATGTCCTCTTCTACATCAATCTTATCATACTCAAGTAAATAAGATTCAACTACATTCTCACAAAAATCAAATTTTACCTCTTATTTCTCCATTGAAACCTTCACTTTACCTATCTTGAATGCAATCCATACTATTGCAACTTGCATCAGCAAATCTTCATCTTCATCCTCATCCCCTTCCAGTAACTATTTAACTCCATTAACCAAATAATTTTTTGGTGTTATTACATAGCTTTCCTTCTTCCTTACTCAAGGGCTTCAGCTTGTGTTTGATTTCATCCTTGGTTAATGAGTATGTATTGGCATACCCACCATGCACTACACACCTGCCAAACTACCAAGGCCTTCCCAATAACAAGTGACATGTTGAGAAAATGTGTCTCAACCTTGCAATTACATAAGGTATTGTTCAGTTGATGACGACGGGGGAGCATGGGGGGATCCCCCCCCACGAGGGGTCCAGTGGGATCATCCCCTCAGCTAGGGTCTAGGGGAAGTGTGCCTTGGCGAGAGTTTGAGGGCAGCGCCCCTTAAAGGAAAATTTTATTTATATTTTATTATTGTAAATATGGATCGTTCATCATTATGTCTCATATCTGACTACCAATATTTTATTAGCTTGAATTTCCCTAGAAGGAAACCCTATTTTATGAGGGCATTGTATTACGACTGTGTATTGTGATGTATTCTGAGAGTCTGATAGTGTTTGTGCTGCCTCTAGATCTCTGAGTGGTGATACTCCTATGAGAAGCTTGCTCTGCAAGTATATTGTAATCTTTCTAATTGCTGAATAATATATTGGGTGGCTTTTAGAGTGTGGATTTTTTCTTTTGAAATGGTTTTCTTCACGTAAATCATTGTGTTGTGGTATGCATGATATTTGTGTTTATTTCTATCTAAGTTTATGTAACTGTTAAAGATTTGTAAAAAATTTGTATTATTCTCCTCTCAAGATTAGTGCAGGAAGTTGTTCTACTACCTTAGCTTCCTTACATGACAAACATCCATAGGAATTATATCACATAAAACTTCACCATGATAATCACCTATCTTAAATTTTACTAGACATTGTTCATTTACCAAAAGTTTACGATCATCTTGGAACCAAGCAATCTTGTATTGATGCGGGTGTTTTCTTTCCAACTACAACTTATTTACCATTTCTTCAAAAACAATATTGTCAATACTACCACCATCAATAATAACATTACAAAATTTACCTTCACACTTACATCTTGTTCTGAATAATCTTTTCCTTTGATCTAGTTCTTTTCCTTCATTCATCGGGACTCTTCTTGAAACAAGTACTTCTCCATTGTCTGGCTCTTCTGAGTGTGAAGACTTAGCATCTTCCTCATTCACAATTGTTGCCCTTGCATTATTTTCATCCCTCCTATTTTTTCTCTCTAGTTTTGGAAACTCATAAGATCTATGTCCTTCTTCTCCACATCTTAAATAAGTTATTTTGTAATTTCCTCTTCCAAATCCTCCACCCGATCTTCCTCTTCCTCTAAAATTTTGATCACGGGACTGATTTGAGCTCTCACCTTTTTCATCCCTACCCTTAGTGTCTCCAATCTAATTTTTATCCTCATTTTTCTACACATTAGTTTTACCCTTTCCTCTTTGCTTGTTATCAAATTTTCTATTCAACTTTTCCTCAACTTTCAAAGCAAGTTGATAAGCTTCTTCTAAATTAAAAATTCTCATCAAACTGAGTTCTTCTTGAATGTAATGTGCCAACCCTTCAATGCAGTAAAACATTCTAAATTTACACCATATGAGTAAGTAAATTAGGTAACAAATCATTGCAATAAATTTCTTTCTTTCTTTTATTGAGAATATATGAACAAGGTGTCATATCATATTACAATAAAGATTCCATTTCATTACAATAACTTCACAAGTTACAACAATACAATAATACATACATTTACATACATAGCTCCAATGAGCTTTAGAACAAATAGTTGTAAGACAGTCTAGGATCCTTCCTTTCAAATCTTGGTTCTTTTGTTGCCTGTTGTGGAGGAGAAGCATCACTCAAGCACTTTTCTGCCAACCATAGACTCATAATGCGGTCCCCTGCACATCTATCATTTGATAGATGGCCCTTCCCTTCAACGAAGAGATTGGTAGAGTAATCGATAATGACAACCAACTGAGCATAGTGTTGTGTCCTACATAACTAGAACTTGTAATCCCACAATCTTTGTCTAGCATGTAATACTAGATCACGATGAACTGACAGTGGATTCAAAGGTCATCACACTACTTTGGCCAAAGTGTTTGATTTAGTATGTTCTACTGAGGGTCATCTATCACATACACTACTCAGGGCTGATTTAACTTAAGGCTATCTTAAGCTACGCATAGGTATTTCCTTCAATGGATAGTCCATCATCCCAGATAACCTATCACCATATTAATCTACTTGGAATAAACCTAATTAACTAGTAAGTACTCAAGCTAGGTATTTCCTTCAATGGATAGTCCATCATGCCAAAGATAACCTACATACTTGGAATAACCCTACTTACAAGTAAGTACACAAAATCCCTCCCATACTAGATTATCTATCCTAGGAGTAAACACAAGATTTCCTAGTTAAATCAATAACTTAGCTAAGTGCACCATATGTGCCTTTCATGTTCAATCATACCTAGTATGATAATACCTATGATAAACACTCATCTCCTACTATGGAGTACTTAAAAACACATTATGAAAACAACATAAAAGCTTCAATTTCCTTTTTAAAACACTCTAATTCCTCTAATACATATATTGGGAAAGACATCTCAACCATGCATGCAAGACACATAATTTCAAAGTAAAATAACAAAGAAGAAGAGATCCCCATGCCTGTTATCATTTATCCAAACAAATGGAAACAATGCAGCCTTTTCCAACAACAGCAAGCTTGGTAAACAACTTCTCAAGAATGTCACCATAAACTCTCTCTCTCAAGTTGATAGCTTACTCCTCTCAAAATATAACCTCCTCTCAAACTAAAAGAACTCACTTCCTATCTCTTTCTCAATGTAAAACAAAGTATGGCTAGTAATAATGCAGAAATAGGAATTGCAAAAGATGTGAGATCTTGTGGAAGAATGCATCCCTTCCAAATGAAATGGTTCAGCTATTTATAGAGCAACCAAGCAACCTCAAAGCCTATAGTTTAGGCATGTTAATGGACAACAAGCTCCATACAAAGCAACACAAAACATATCAGAAAGGTGACAATTTCTTAAGCTAATACTCAGCTTAATCACCTACAAGTCGACTTGTTTAGTAACAACAATCTATAGACTTATTCAATCTACATATGCTTAATTCGAATTGCCACAAATAAAAGACATCTACAACAACTTAGATTCAAAGGTGGCACCATTTCCATTAACTCTCCCTCATATTTGGTGTGGTTTAACTACCAACGAAGCAGTCAACTTCCATTTTATGACAACAAGTTTTCATCGAACTTCTTAGAGGATGAATCGACTTGAACATATAAATACGTTTGACAAAGTCAAGGTTGGTCTTACTAATGGCATTGACCAAGTCAAGCTTTTCATTGACAATAATCCCATGTCATAAATTGCGTCTCTTTAGAATTATAATCGGCTTATACAAACAGTCATAAGCTATTAAATTGGCTTCATTTGACATAGTCAATAATGACTATTATCAACCTCCATTCACATAGTCTCTATCGACCATAATAGCCTTTATAATGTTTCCTTATTCCACACACCACTAAGCAACAATCTTCTTTGTATTAAGAGATCTTTCCTCCTCTTATGCACACCTATGATCATATGTTTCCTCTTGCATTTACTCATCAAGGTTTCATGCACCATATCTTCTATTTAAGCGTTATTTAAAAAGTGCAATACCCAACTTACATTGACCGTACATATGTGGGTATAAGTTGGACTAAGTTTCACATATAAATCAGCCTCAAACATGCTTATATATATTGCATATAAATCGGCCCATGTATATGTTATAGATTGTCCTAAAAGCTTGCTATTGTTTATCAACTTCTTAACATACAATTATGTTTACACACACACACACACATATATATGTATATATATATATATGTATATATATATATATATATATGTGTATATATATATATATATATATATGTTTATGTATTTATATGCTAATATATATTCATATATTCCACATTCCAATAAAGTATGTTTATATACACTTATCCTCATAGTATATATATCCATTCTTTATTTGTACATATTACTCTTATTATCATATCCGTAAATATTAAAATGTATATATATTCATACACATAATATTTATATGTACACTATTTAGGTATATATTTATATTTACAAATAAGCCAATAGTTGTATGATAATAATATATATATATATATATATATATGTATACACACCCCTCTATTAAGCATTTTACGCTTACGTGTGTATTTATATATATACAAATATATATTTATATTATCCATCATCATGACAGTCAAATGATCGATACAATATTTGAATCATCATGACCTATGCGACTATGGAAACATATCATTTGCTTATAAAAATATATGCATATCTATACATATGTCGTCGTACTCGTACGGACATCCCATTATATCCATCGTACGCGTATGTTGTCATATGAATGTATGCATATATCCCAATACACAATCAACCACATAAACAAAACAGAAGGATAAGGAAGGACTCACAAGCTCAAACATATAAACATCACCCAAGCATGCATTCAATAGTAATCAAGACCCTTACTAATGTAGACACATTACACTAAGGATGACTTACCTACTTCCCACATGATAACCCAACTCATTTATTCTATTGTAGTGTGTGTAAGCTCAGATAGTTTACGTTACCAGTTAACCGACCAAGATCTTCTCCCAAGTGATACTTCCCCTCCACCTGGAGGAATGAACATTTACTTGCAACCATTAACACATGCCTACGACAATCAATTGTTCACAACATATGTAGTATACATAAACACATCCAAAGTTAGAATAATAATTCAATATCCATCTATTCACATATATGCAGTATTTCCCCATGAAATAACATCAAATGAGATAGCATTCACATTGATAACATGGTATGAGCACAATTTATTCATCTCCAAAATTCACATTACATTCACATTTTACCCTACATAGTAATAGTAAATAGTAATTACACAATTGGGGTGTAACATTGAATGCTTGCCCTTAGTCCATTGGTGTATCTTGTTACTTTCTCCTTGTTGGATTTTTAATGTCTCATTCTTATGAGTTTTATGAAAGTCCTTTGTGTACTCCTTCACAGTTCTTGTCCCTTGTCTCAAAATTTGCATTTTCTTAAGCAACTCAAGATCATAATCTCTTGGAATGAATTGTCTTTTCATCTTCCCTACTATTTTGTTCCATTTGGATATCTTATCATTTCCTCTTCTTCCTCTTTCAAGTTGTATTTCTTTCCACCAAATGCTAGCATGCCCTTTCAACTTTGTTTTTGCAAATCTAACTTTGTCAAGGTCTTCAATTTCCTCAAACTCAAAGAAATCCTCCATGTCATTTATCCAATCAATTAATTCTTCTGGATTTAAATTCCCATTGAAGGTTGGAACATCAATCTTCAGTCTCCTTCCAATCTTTGACAAAGCAACAATAATAGGATCATTTGTTGCTGCTACAACATTTCTTGCACCACTTGACTGACTTGAAATGTCTGAAGATTCATCTTCACTTGTAGATTCTCTTCTCCTATGTTCACCTCTCCTATGTAGCTCTTCTTGTAAAGTTTCAACTTGCCTTCTCAAGGCTCTAAAATCATCACTATGGACAATTTTTTCTATTCTTCATCTACCTCTACCACGTGGAGCTCCTCTTGCATTCATTCTTCTCACAACCCACACTCACAGTCCTGGTGTAAACTACCTCTCTTCAATAGTTTGTTTACACACTCAGGATTACCAGATCTGATACCACTAGTTTAAAGGGATACTCTCCCCATAATCAAATCTGAAATCAAACAGCAATCCCAATAGAGATATGCACACACCACCAGAAACAACAAAGTTTGAATGAAAAAATCTGCAAACTAGAATCAATGTATTATGTTTCAAACTTACAAGAAGGATTACATAACTTCAAAAAACCTAATTATATCAGATTTTACAGTCCCTAGGACTGATGTATAGAAACTCAAAACAAATTACAATCTAATTTTTATATGAAAATGAAGAAATACAACAGCAACAACTTTCCTCCTTTCAATTGCAACCTCCTATCTTCAACTTGTAGCTTCCAATCTCCAATATTCCATTGAATCGATCTTCAACAATGGTCTCTAAGGACCTTTTGCTGCTATAATAACCTCCTCACACCTGCAAGAAAGTACTACCATAACATGGCCTTCAAAACTAAAAACTATCTCTTCCCCGCAAGCTCTAAGACTTCATCCTGCAAAACTAGTTATAAAATGAAATCACTTGCTATTTTTTTGTGCGCTAATGAAATGTCATTTTATTTCATTTGGATTAATTTCCCATCCCCAAATGGTACACACAAGTCCAATATTCTCTCCAAATTTGCATTAAAATGCATGTTATGTCATTTAGAATATGCTCTTACAAGGTTATGACAATTTGCTAAAAATAGTTGATTCTTATCATACCACTATCTCCACAAGATGCCTTTTGAAATTCAAACTTATAACTCCCAATGTGAGCACCCAAATTCAAAGGGAATATCATGACAAAATATTTAATGCATGTACATAGGCCTCCCAATTTCAATGCCCAAGTTTGGGTAGATGAAGACACAAGCAAATGCCACCGAAATGACATGAAACTCACCAAAATGTACACTACAACTTTTCAACTTATTTCACAAAATAATTGACATTATTTCACCTATAACAAACATTATTCCACCTAAAATATTAATCTACTAAACTGATTTTTTTTTGGTTGATGAGGATAGCTTGTCAACCATGGATGTGCTTGCATCAATCTCCAAGATAGTCTTCCCATATTTAGTGTAGATTGAGAAGCTACAAAATAAAGTGTACAACCATACAATCAATTAAATAATAGAAATATGAAAAAATAAAATATAAAAAATTATGCACGTATATCTTGTATTGTAGTGTGAGAAGGTAAGTGTCCATGAGAATAAGGTGGTTGGAAATGAGGGTGTATGTGCCCACTCTAAAGAGGAGAACTCTATTGGAATCGACAATGGTCTATCTCACCAATATTTATAGAATTTGGTAAAGATAAATATATTAAATTTTCATAATCAAATCAAATTAGAGATGTTGGTTGCTTTGAAATCAAACATGAAATCACATAATTTATTTTCTAGAAAAACTAAACCATACAAGGTTTCCTCAAAAAATTATAAGACTGCATTAATGGCTTCTATCAAGATTTTCTCAAGAAAATGAAATTATGTTTAATAACCACTTTGAACACACAAAATCCTTAAAAGATAGAATATTAGCACAAGAAAATTCATACACTATCTCCTTGTAAATTTTTTTTATAATGATTGAATAAATAGGATCTCTATCTCACACACACACACAAAATCCTTAAGAGATAGAATATTAGCACAAGAAAATTCATACACTATCTCGTATTTTTTTAATAATGATTGAATAAATACTCTCTCTCTCTCTATCTCTCTCTCTCTCTCTCTCTCTCTCTCACACACACACACACACACACACACGCACACACACACACACACACACACACACACAACACAAAAAATTGCATTTTATCTACTTGTAATTTTCTTATTGTGAAATGATTGAATGAATAGGCTTCTACGGTTCAAAAAATTAATCAAGTTCTTACACTTGTGAAGAAATGATAGCTATAAAATATTTCTATATATACTCTTGCACATGTCTAATATGATGAAACATAAGGAAATATTATATTAAGTATGTTTGTAATTATAACACATTTTTTGAGGCAATCAAACATTATTTATTTAATATTTCAATTTTAACACATTTAAGACATGCACATAGGATCAAATGGTCATGAATTCACCTAAAAACATGTATATATAGTAAAATATTAATATAAGAATTATGTAAGTTACATTAGAAAAAAGCATATTTTTTTTAAAGAAGGGGTAAAAATTTATTGATCAAGAGAAGAAATATAAAGGGTGTCTGCAAGAAGTTGAGTCCACTTTTTGGCCAAAAAGTGGAAGTGTTTTCCTTGATTTTTAGAATTTGTCAAAATTGACCTAAAAAATTGAAGCACTTAAGGTTGAGTCTTAAAAAAAATTAGTAATATGAAATGTAGTACTTGGAATCTAGTTTCCAAATATGTAATTTATTTTAATACCCAGATGACATAAATTGATTTTCAATAGGCATGTCTAAAAACCACTTTTTTTTACCATACCATGCACGTGTACGTCATCCATATTTTGACCTAAATAATTGTTTTTTTTTAATCCTTTTAAAAAATTATCTCTAACACATTGAAGAATGTTCATGATATTTTTTTGTAATTTTTTTTTAATACTTTTTTTTTGTTAATTTTTTGTTGGTTGTAATTGTTGTTTTGAAAATATCATGCGTACATCACACATAAGATGACCTAAACCTATCATTTTTTTATTTTATTTTTTTCAAATTGAAAAGAATTATCTGAATATTGTTCATGTACAATTTGTTTTTTCAAAAAATATTTTAATAAAAAGTTATTAAAATAATAATAAAAAAGTCTGATATTTCAAGCTTATGGACCAATTTCATAAAAAATTATTTGAAAAATAGAAAAAATAATCCAATTGGAAAAAAATTACACATTTAGAATCTACACAATCTCATCTAAAATGAGTTTTAATTTCATAAAATAATTCTGAAAAAAAAAAACCCTATAAGCCATATTGACATAATTTTTTCTCTCGGTATTGTCATGACCTTGTACTTGTAGCTCCAAAGCTAAAGGTTGGGTTACCATGCCTTTTCTAAGCCTAAATCCAAATGAGAAACATGGATTGTGATTTTCAAACCTTTTGGAATGAGTACCCATTTTAAAATGGGTACCTATTTGTTAAGATTCAGACAGATTGGAGCAATAAACATTTACAAATTTATGCAGATTAAATAGCCTAGGAATAATAATGAAGAATAACACAAAAGCTATCAACACATAAATTTAATGTGGTTCACCCAATATGGTCTATATCCACATATGCTCAACCACCCAATGATTTTATTATCTAGTGCAAAATAAATTACAATCTCGCGAATCACACACACCACAACTTACATCCCAACCGCTTATAACAAACTTTTTGGAAGCTTCTAGAATTAGGGTTTTACAAAGTCATTTTTTTCATTTGACGTGTTAGCAAGAAAACCTTGACGTATTAACGGGAATTTTTTTTTTGAGGGTTGCACCCTCGAACCCTTGCTATCGAGGGCTACCGCCCCCAAACCCCTGTTGTCGAGGGCTGCACACCCCCGAACCCCCGCTCGTGGCCTAGCCCAAACCTGAACCCCGACGAGGATACATTACAAGTGTATAGTATTTGCATGATTAGTCACCACATATCAATAATCTCCCACTTGGAGACTAATCAAGCTCCACACCAAATAATCTCCCACTTGGAGACTGATTTTGAATGACACCGTTGCACTGACAGCTCCCACTGGATTATAGTTTTGATCAGTTTCTTATGTCCACCATTATCAATCGTGAAGGCCAACGTAAAATGATGAGGAAATTAGTTTCTCTCGTGTAACTACATTTGTGAACATATTTGTAGGATTCTCACTTGTGAGATTTTTCTCCAGCTTCAACTGTCCATCCTCCAAAACTAGCTAGATTAAGTGGTATATGAGTTGTATGTGCTTAGTTTTTTAATGTAGAGCTGAATTATTAGCAAGATGAATGGCACTTTGGCTATCGTTGTACAAAGGGCTATCTTCTTGTCATTGTCCCAATTCCTCCAGAAAATTTGTAACCAAATCATCCCCTTGCTAGCTTTCATAGCAACAACATACTCAGCTTCAGTGGTTGAAAGTGCAACAACATTTTACAGTCTTGAAATCCAACTGACTATAGTACCTCCTATAGTAAAAACATACCCTATAGTACTCCTCTTGCTATCAATATCACCCACCAGATTAGAGTCAACATATCCTTTTAGAGCAGAATTTTTTCCTCCAAAACATAGTTTCTTTGAAGTAGTACCTCTCAAATATTGGAGAATCCATTTTATTGCATTCCAATGTTCCATTCCTAGATTTCTCATATACCTGCTCACAACTTCCACTGGATGTGCAATATATGGCCTTGTGCATACCATTTTATCCATCAAGCTACCAACTACTAATGCATATGGTATCTTAGACATTTTTTCTTCCTCCTTTAGTGTCTTTGGACACATCTCCTTAGTCAACTTAAAATGACTAGGCAAAGGTGTACTTATTGCTTTTGCATTATGCATGTTAAACCTTTTCAACACCTTCTCTACATACTCACTTTGAGACAAAAATAATTTTCTGTTTGTCTTGTCCCGTGTGATCCTCATACCAAGGATTTGTTTTGCTACACCCAAATCCTTCATAGCAAATGAATTTTCTAATTTCTTCTTAAGTTCATTAATATTTTGCATGTTAGACCCGACAACAAGCATGTCATCAACATAAAGCAACAAGATAATATAGTTGCCATTATCCAATTTCTTAAAATAGACACAACAATTAGAATGACGTATTTTATAACCTTGTTCAACCATTAAACTATCAAATTTCAAATACCATTGCCGAGGTGCTTGCTTCAAGCCATACAAACTCTTCTTTAATCTGCACACAAATTCCTCCTTACCCTTGACCTCATATCCCTGTGGTTGCAGTATGCATATTTCCTCTTCCAAATCGCCATGGAGAAATGTTGTTTTCACATCTAATTGTTCAAGATGCAAATCTTCCATAGCCACAAGGCTCAGAATAGTTCTAATAGAAGTCATCTTTACAACCGAAGAAAATATTTCATCAAAATCTATACCATTTTCCTGTGCAAAACCTTTTACCACGAGTCTGGCCTTATATCTTTTCTTGCCTCCATCTTCTTCCTTTAACCTGTAAACGCATTTATTTGGCAATTCTCTTTTACCTACAAGCAATTAGACTAATTCCCAAGTCTGATTTTGCGGCAAGGAATCCATTTCCTCTTTCATGCCTAGCTTCCACTGCTTTTTGGTATCTACTTGCATCGCTTCTTCATAACCTTTAGGTTCACCAGAATCAGTTAATAATATAGAATATAATGATGGAGAAAATCTTTTTGGAGGTATAGTTATCTTTGTAGAACGTCTAACACTTGCAGACTATGGGATAACTTGTTGTTGTTGAGCATTAGGTACCACTGGCATTTTATTTTCTGGAATCTCATCCAGCACCGCATATTCCTTTTTGGCCCGTTCATGCTTCTTTTCCTACAACTGATCCTCATACATGAGCTTCTCATTGAATATAACATATTTGCTCCTAATGATTTTATGATTTTCATAATTCCATAAACGATAACCAAATTCATCTACTCCATATCCAATGAAGGTACATTTTTTAGACTTATCCTCAAGCTTGATTCTATTTTTAATATTAGCATGGACAAAAGCTTCACAACCAAAGATTTTCATAAATGAATAGTTTACATTTTTACCCATCCAAGCCTCCTCTAGAATGCCACCATCCAAAGGATTTGAAAGTCCCTTGTTTATTAAATAAACAATGGTATCTACAACATCTGCTCAAAAGTGTAAGGGTAGTCCAACATGCAATCTCATGCTCCTTGCATGCTCCATAATGGTCCTATTCATCCTCTCAGACACACCATTTTCTTGTGGGGTTCCATGAATCATTTTTTGCCTACGGATTCCATTGTATGAACAATAATTTTTAAATTCTTTGCTGCAATACTCACCTCCATTATCAGATTTGAGACACTTCAAATTTTTTCATGTCTCATTCTCAACCAAAGCTTTCCACTTTTTAAAAGTTTCAAATACTTCTGATTTTTGTTTTAGGAAATACACCCATGTTTTCCTAGCCGCATCATCAATAAAAGCAACATAATAACAAGAGCCACCAAGAGAAGATACCTGAGCTGGTCCCCATACATCTAAATGCACAAGCTCTAATTTCTCACTCTTCTTCTCTTTCCCAACTTTGAGAAATCAGACTCTTTTCTGTTTTCCATAAACACAATTTTCGCAAAACTCCAAGTCAATTTGCTTCAGACCTGGTAGCAACTTTCTGGAGTGAAGGATCTTCATCCCTTTCTCACTCATGTGCCCAAGTCTATGGTGCCACAATTTTGTTTCTATCCTTGTAGCAAGTGTTATAACTATCTTAGTAGCAACTATTTTTATAGCAACTAAGGTAGAGTAAGTATTACTAGTACACAAATACAATGTGCCTACCTTTCAACCTTTAGCTACTACTAATGCACCTTTAGTGACCTTCCAAACTTAATTTGAAAAGGTAATCATGTAGCCTTCACTACCTAGTTGTCCTACAAAAATTAAATTCCTTCTCAAATTTGGAACATGCCTTACCTCTTGTAGCAACCATTCATTTCCATTTTGCAAATTGATTTTTATCTTTCCTTTTCCAACAATCCGACAAGGTTCATCACCCAAATATACCTGTCCAAAATCACCTTGAACATAATCTATGAAATATTTCCTATGGGGTGTGGCATGAAATGAAGCCCCTGAATCTATTACCCAGGAATCATCAACATTATCTAAACATAGAATTAAAGCATCTTGCAATTTATTACTTTCAACATTAGCTTCCTTACTATCATCATGTTGTTTGTCTCCTTGTTTTCCCTTTTGATACTAGCAAACCTTCTTCAAGTGTCCTGGCTTTCCACAGTGCCAACAATCCATTTTTCCTCTGGATTTAGATCTGCCTTTCTTCGACTTCCCATGATTTGTTAGGATTTTTCCTCTCTCCTTTGTAACCCTTGTTCTCTATAGTTAAAGCATTACTTGATGTTGAACTCTCACCTGTGCTTTTCCATCGCATTTCCTTGCTAAGGATAACACCAACAACATCATCAAATTTTAATGTATTTGAACTAGAGATAGAGTTACTTACAACCATTACCAAGTTATTCCAGCTTTCTGGAAAAGAACATAAAATCAAGAGAGCCCTCACCTCTTCATCAAAATTCACTTTTATAGAAGTTAAATGATTGGTATTCGTATTAAATTCATTTAAATTATATGTCACAAATCCACCTTCTATCATTTTCAGATTAAACAAACGCTTCATGAGAAATACCTTATTTGAGGTTGAGAGTTTTTCATACAATTTAGCCAAAGCTTCCATCAAATCCTCTGTTGTCTTTGCTTTTGTTATATTGAACACCACAAATGGTGCCAGGCACAACCAAATGGTTCGTAGTGCCTTTCTATCTAGAATCTCACATTCTTCATTGGACATCGTAGCATCTTTCTTTGTTTTTCCTTGCCATGGCCACAATAGATCCTTTTGATACAAAAAATCTTCCTTTTGCATCTTCCATAATTGATAATTCTGGCTGTTGAACTTTTCAACCTTGAATTTTCCTTCTTCCATTGCTCCCACTCAAATCTAGAGGTTTCCTGCCAATCAACCGAAATACACATGACTGTGATACTAGTTGTTAGGATTCAAACATATTGGAGCAATAAACATTAACAATTTTATGCAGATTAAATTTAGCCCATAAATAATAATGAAGAATAACATAAAAGAGATCAACACAGAAATTTAACGTGGTTCACTCAATATGGGCTACATCCATAAAAACTAAGCCACCCAATGATTTTATTATCCAATGCAAAACAAATTACAATATTGCAAATCACACACATTGCACCTACATCCCAGCCACTTATAACAAGCTTTTTGGAAGCTTCTAGAATTAGGGTTTTATAAAGTTTTTTTTGTTCATTTGATGTATTAGCGAGAAAACCTTGACGCTTTAGTAGGAAAACCTTGACGCTTTAGCGGGAAAACCTTGACGTGTTAACGAAAAAAAAAATTTGAGGGTTGCCACCCCTGAACCCCCACTAAGGGCCCAACCCGGCCTCAAACCCTGACGAGGATACGTTACAAGTGTACAATATTTGCATGATTAGTCGCCACATACCAACATTATTCTAAAAAATGAATGGGTACCTATTTTAAAGCTGAAAAATGACACTTCCACTAGAAGTGGACTCAACTTCTTACACTTACCCTAAATCCAAAGGCCACAGGGCCACCAGATGGCAAAAAGAGCTCCCTAGGGAACCCCCTAGCAAAACCAATTGCCCATTCTTGTCCACCAGAATTAACTTATCCAAAAAAAAAAACACAATCAAGACTTGCAAAAGGTGTCAATCACTAACATCCCAACCCTCCAAATACTTTGAGGCCCACTTAGCCAGACAATCCACAACCCTATTCCACTCTTAAGGAATATGGAAAAAGGAAACATAATCCAAGGAGCTACAAAGATCCAATATTTTCCTAACCACCATAACAAGCTGCTAATTAGTACCATCCACCCTACGCTCCCACAACATCTCCACCATAATCTATGTGTCAGACTCACAGATCACCCTTTTTCATTCAACAACACAAGCTTGTTCAACCACAACCAAAATAGCTAAAGCCTCCATAAAATTGTTAGTATGAAACCCCTTAAAAGTAGAGTAGAGAAACACAACACCACCCTCACTATCACGACCAACACCCCCAATCCCAGCATGCCCAAGATTCCCCCTCAAAGAACCATCAATATTGACCTTCATAACCCCATGGGGTGGGGGAAGCCACTGGCCCTCTCTTTGAACATTTTGTTTGGCCTGTTGAGACCCTCTGACAGTAGAAAAACCCAACCCTCTGTTCCCCAAATTCAAGTTCAAGTTCCTAATAATGAAAATATCATTTAGGGGGCACAACAACCAAAAGATCATATTTTGCTGAAATAGTCTCCTAGATGTTAGAAACCAAGATCAGACATGCAAACCAGAAAATACCTTCCACAAGAGAAAAAGAGAAAAAGCAAGAGCAATTTGCATGAAGATGTGCAAAATGAATAATATTCAGGAATTGAGGAATTACAAGAGATGAATTGATTTATAAAAGCAATGTATGCATAACCCTAAAGGTTAAACCTAATGTTGACCTAAAATCAGCTCAACTAAATAAAGCTTACTTAATAATTAAGTAAACTAATTATTACCTAAGTAAACTTAATAAAGTGTAATTAAATAATTAATTACACCAACACCCCCCCTTAAGTGCAACTTAGGGAGACTAAAAAAGCATGCACCTAATGCTAGGATGAATTCATGAATGGTTCCCAACTACAAGGCCATGTTAGGTACCCATGTACAAATGCAATGAATGAGAAAGAGGAGATAAACCAGTGGGACAAAACTACCCCTCAATGAGATGACCTGTTGCAAAGAAGCACTAGAAGAACACTGGTGGAGTAACACTGGAATCCTGAATTTGGAAAGCAAGGAAAAATACCTCTGTTTACAAGAAACCATATGAGAGTCACAGAAGGACTCAGGCAGAATCATGATAATGCAATAGCAGACCCAATGCCAAGGAACACTGGAAATCCCACAAACTGGAACAACCCTAGAATCTATGAAGCAATGGTAGATGTGTAAATGATGCCCCCCATAAGAGGGAATGATTTGATGAAAGAATCTGGAAGCTATGTGTATCTTGATGCCGATGCCAAACTGTGACTAAAATTGATCCATAGGAGCAAGTACTATGAAGATTCTAGAACATTAACCATAAAAATGAATGGCCCTCAAACTGAGATGTGACCTGATGTGTGTTAGAGTAATTGGTTTAACTTGATTAATTAAACAATATCTGGTTAATTAATTAAGTTACCTTTTATCTCTTTTTCACTTAAGCTAACTTTAGGTGCATAATAATTAATTATTTTATTAATTATTATGTGCAAGCCTAGGGTTTCTTTTTTTTAGGTTTTTTACCTATATAAGGTTGTAATCTTTTCTTTGTAAAGTAACTCTTTTTTACATTTTGGCAATATTGAGCATATTTTTTGCTGTGTTGTTTCTTTGCATCTCCCTTGTAACAAGTTTGAGCTTTCAGAATTCTTTGTGTTCCTTCATGGTATCAGAGCTTAGGTCTGAAGCTCCCTGTTCTGGTGTTTGAGTTTTGCATTAGAAGCTGGGTTTATTTTATTTTATTTTTTTTAAAAAGGCGAATTTCAAAAGGTTCCAAAATTTTTTTTTTATGGGTTTTCACCCACGGTACACACGGTACCACTAGACCTGCAAGTACTGTAGGCGGCAATACTCTTCTCGTCCACCGCGCCCCTATTTTTTTCGGTCGTCTGTTGGCTTTCGATGCCCTGGTTTTTCGGCTGTTTCACCGGCTGCCGCCGACCTCCTTGGTTTTTTCGGCCGCGCCCCTAGTTTTGCTGGCCGCCGCCGACCCTCCTGGTTTCTTCGGCCGCTACTCTTTCCTTGGTTGCCCTCGCTCACCGCCGCCGCCCTGGTTCTCCGTCCACCGCCCCTGGTTTTTTCACCGCCCGAGCTCCCGCGACGCCCCCATTTTTTTCTCTACTGTGGCCTAGTTCCTTTCCCCGGCTGCCTCTATCGTCGCCGTGCTCCCAGCCGCCCTTGCCGCGCTCACCGCCGCCACTGCGGCCTGGTCCCTTTCCCTGGCCGCCTCTGTCGTCGCCGAGCTTCGGGTCGCCGCTGGTGCTGCTGCTGCCGAGCCGCCACTACCGAGCTCACCCGGTCCGACTCGCCAAGCTCCCAACTCACCGGACCTGCCCCCAACCCCCTGGTCGCTCACCGGACTAGGGGCTCTTTTTTTAAGTCCCCAGGGCTTAAAGGAGGCAGTATTGTTCTTTTTCTGGAGGCTTCACAAAATCGGGTACAAAATGGGCATACGGTCTCCATTTTTTTCAAACGAGATACCATTGGAAAGATAATTATGTGTCGGACGTCATGGTGCTGGTATTTTTTTCTAGATTTTTTGTTTGACTATATTTTTTTCCAGTCAAAGAGGGGTCTTCTTTCTGCACTTCTGAGGCCATAAAAGGTGCAAATGAACTCTATTTTTCAAAAACGAATAGGCGTTGGAAAGCTCTCCACCTGCTCTATTCAGCTATGTGATATTTTTTCTCAAAATTTTATTCAGGTACATGATAATTTATTTTGAAGCTTTTTTTGCTTATGCATTGCTTCCTCTTTCTCAGTTTGTACTTGGGTTTGGGTTTTTCTTTTGTGGGGGGTGTTTTTTCTCACTTTCTATCATTTATATTAGAAATACAGAACACCAAAAACTCTCAAAACAATCAAACCCTTTTGCATCTTTTGTCTATTCTAAAAGATCACATAATAATTAAAAAACACCAACAGGTACAGGTACAGGTACAGTTACAGGTATAGGTGCAGGGTTTCATGGCAGACTCCTCAGTTGAGTACTCACATCACACAACTATCACACCTGGAAGTCTCGCATGATGAGGCTTCTCAGGTCACAAGGGTTGTGCTCTTGTCTAGATGAGGTTCAGCCTCAGTTGTAGTGTCTTTTTGAGTTTCTTCAGCACAGGAACAAGATGGATGAAGCTATGGGTTTGCTATCTCTGTATGTTTCAGACAGCCTTCTATTTCACCTTGATGCTTTTCTCACTCCTCGCGCCATTTGGTTGAAGTTTGAGACACTTTTTGGGACCATTAATGAGTTTCGTGCATTACAGATTGAGGCAGAGCTAACTTCACTGTTACCTGAATCATTTCCCACTATTGAGGATTTTTTGACCAAGTTCAAAACAATCCGCACTATTTTACAGGGTTGTGGCAAGAATAAGTCAGACCCAGAGTGCATTTACTTGATCCTTTCGAAGCTTCGTGGTCCATTTCAGATATTTGCTTCTTCATTCTACTCCACCATGGATGGTCTGGGTACTCATTTTACCATGCCTACCTTTGATGTGTTTTGTGAGTGTTTGTCTCGTGAGCAGTCACACCTTTCTTAGATTGATATGCTCTCAGGATCAAAGAACAAAGCCTTGGTTGCTTAGTCATCTAAGGATAAACAGAAGCAGAAACTGAAGCCCAAGAAAGATTCTGTAGGCAGTGAGCATTCCTCCAAACCACCTCCTAATTCTGACTCCAAACCTCCACTTAATCCAAAACAGGGGAAATCTTCGAAGTCTGGTGAGTCTTCCTCCAAGACTAAGAAGAAATCAGGAGACACTTACACCTTCTGTGGCAAGGAAGGACATCCAGTTTCCAGGTGTTGGAAATGATTAGAGGCTTTAGAGGAAGCCCTGCAGTAGCATCACATCTCCTCACCTCAATTGTCGTCTCCTTCCACAGGGAAACGTCATGCTCTCACTACTCGCACATTGACCTATGGGTCCACTTGGATTCTAGATTCTGGTGCTTCTCACCATATGACTCACACTCAGCAGTTGGTCACTTCTCTTGCCTCTTGTGGTACTTCACAGATTGCAGTGGGTGACTCTACACAGCTTTCTGTCTTGGGTTCAGGTTCTATCACTTTGGATGGGGGTACTCTATAGGATGTTCTGGTTGTTCCTGACATCTCGATGAACCTCTTGTCCATTTATCAGATTTTCCATTCTGGCTCTGGTAAGACAGTTGAGTTCTCACCACATCATGTGGTTATTCGGGACCTCCATGACTCTGATTTGATTGTGGCTATTAGGTATATTGATACTGCATCTCGTCTTTACAGATTTGAAGGATTTGAGCCTTCTACGGGTACAGGTTCATCTCTTATAGCACATGCAGATTCCATGAGTAAGCTTTGGCATGAGCGTTTGGGCCATGTCAATTACAGATATCTTCAGCAGATGAGTACTCAGGCACTTGTTCTTGGTCTTCCCCCGATTTCCTACACCGACGGTGTTTGTCATGGTTGTGTGCTTGGAAAGCATCACAGGGATCCCTTTCCGAAGGGAAGTGCCACTCGTGCTTTGGCACCCTTGGAGTTGATTCATAGTGACCTCATGTCATTTCCCACTCCTTCTTTTTCTAGGGCCAAGTATGTACTCACATTCATTGATGACTTCTCCAGACGCACATGGGTGTACTTTCTTAAGTAGAAGTATGATGTCTTTGATTCCTTTCGAATCTTCAAGACATTCGTAGAGAAGCAGACTGGCCTTTCTATTCGGTGGATATGTACAGATAATGGGGGGGAGTATGTGAATCAGGCTTTCAGAGATTTTTGCACTGAGCATGGTTTGCAGCATCAGTTTACTATTCCCTACACCCCTCAGCAGAATGGTATTGCTGAGAGAAAGAACAATACTTTACGGGAGATGGCAAATTGTATGATTTAGTTCAGGTCCATGGATCTATCTTTTTGGGCTGAGGCAGTTAATTGTGCCGACTATATTCAGAATCGGATGCCTCACAAGGCGATTCGACATATGACTCCTGAGGAGGCTTGGCCTCATGACAAGCCTGATGTTTCATCATTTCGAGTATTTGGTAGTGAGGCATGGGCCTTTATTCCTGATGCTCAGAGGAGAGCCATGGAGTGGAAGAGTCGACCCCTCATTTTTGTTAGCTACTGTGAGGATGTTGAGGTGTACAGGTTGTTTGATCCTGATTCCAGAGAGGTCCTGTTTCGACGGGATGTCCAGTTTGATGAGCGCCTTCCCACAATGGATACCCTATCTCCAGTGTCTACTTCACTACCTCCTCCTTACACTGCAGCTCTTCAGGATTATGTTGAGGATGATTCTGATGAGGATGCTGATGGTCCCCCATCTCCACCTCCACTTGCTCCACCTCCGATGCCCAAATAGGCTCGCTTTACTATTGAGGCAGCAGGATCTATGTTAGGTGATCCTTCAGACACTCGTCGCACCCGTTCTCATATTGCAGGTTCTAGTCTTTTGAGTCATGCTCTTTCAGTGGATCCTCAGAAGTTTTTCGAGGCAATAGGTCACCCTGAGTGGGATAGTGCTATGGAGGAGTATTCTTCTTTGATGAGGAATAGTACTTGGGATCTCTGTCCTCTTCCTAAGGGCAGAAAGATGGTTCGATGCCGATGGTTGTATCGCACCAAGTATGCTGCTGATGGTTTTATTGATAAGTACAAAGCACATCTTGTTGCGCAGGGTTTCTCACAGATTGAGGGTATTGATTACTCCGAGACATTTTCCCCTGTCGCCAAGATGAATTCTATTCACTTTGTACTATCACTTGCAACTTCTAGGGTCTGGTTCATTTATCAGATGGATGTGAAGAGTGCTTTCTTGCATGGTGACCTACAGGGGGAGATCTATATGGAGCAACCTTAGGGATTTGTTCAAGATGCTTCTTTGGTTTGCAGACTTCGGCGTTCATTATATGGTCTCAAACAGGCCCCTAGGGCTTGGTATGAGAAGATGGACTCTTTTTTGCTCTCCACTGGTTTCTCACGCTGTCATTCTGATCCTACATTCTATATTCAACATCTTGAGGGTGAGATCCTGATTCTTGTGCTATATGTTGATGATCTCCTCATCACCGATAGCTCATCCTCTATGATTCAGCATGCTCAGCGAGCTTTGATGGAGCAGTTTGAGATGACTGATCTCAGTCTTCTGCACTATTTTCTTGGACTTCAGGTGATTCAGTCCTCTGATGGGCTATCCATTCACCAGCAGAAGTATGCTCTTGATATGCTTCAGCGCTTTGGCATGCTTGATTGCAATATGCTCTTGATATGCTTTAGCGCTTTGGCATGCTTGATTGCAAGCCTGCCCCCACACCTTTTCAGTCAGGGGTTGTTTTGACTACTACTTGCCCCACTCCTTCAGTAGATTCTACACTTTACAGGTAGTTGGTTGGCAGTTTGTTATACCTGACTCACACTCGTCCTGATCTTTCCTTTGCGGTTGGCCTTGTCTCTGATTCTCCCATGATCCTCATGAGAGTCACTGGCAAGCTGCCAAACATATTTTGAGGTACATTCAGGGCACCCTTTCTTATGGCATTCACTACACATCAGGGGATCCTCACATTGTTGGCTACACTGACTCAGATTGGGCTGGTGATGTCAATGATGGAAGTCTACTTTTGGCTTTGTTTTCTGTCTTGGCTCTGGTCCTATCTCATGGTCTTGCAAAAGTAGACTGCTCATATTATCATCTCCAGAGGCTGTACCGAGCTGCTGCTCACTAGTTAGGATCTTATGGCTTCGACAGTTGATGACTGAGTTTGGTTTTCCTCCTGATAGTCCCACTATTCTTTGGTGTGACAATCAGAGTGCTATACACATTTCTCGCAACCCAGTGGAGCATTAGCGGACGAAGCACATTGAGCTTCATATGCATTTCATCAGATAGTTGATTCAGGATGGTTCTCTCATCTTGGAGTATATTCCCACTGCCGAGCAGGTTGCTAACATCTTCACGAAGCCTTTTGCCTCGCCGCGCTATCTTCAGTTGCGCTCTATGCTTGGGGTGAAGGAAGTTGTCCTTGGGGGGTCTTCATGAGGCCTTCCTTCCTTCATGTTTCTTTCTGCATGTTCTTCTATCTCTTTTTGGAGAGGAGTTTTTCCCATTGGGTTTTCTCCTTTTTCTCCATTTCATAGAGATTTCCTTGTACTTGGGTACCTAATCTGGCCTTGTTGCCGGGACCCATTGTTCTTTGCTTTCAGTAGCTTCTTCTAGGTTTTAGCTTCTCCCTAAGTCTAGCTTAAGGGGGGGTGTTAGAGTAATTGGTTTTACTTGATTAATTAAACAATATCTGGTTAATTAATTAAGTTACCTTTTATCTCTTTTTCACTTAAGCTAACTTTAGGTGCATAATAATTAATTATTTTATTAATTATTATGTGCAAGCCTAGGGTTTCTTTTTTTTAGGTTTTTTACCTATATAAGGTTGTAATCTTTTCTTTGTAAAGTAACTCTTTTTTACATTTTGGCAATATTGAGCATATTTTTTGCTGTGTTGTTTCTTTGCATCTCCCTTGTAATAGGTTTGAGCTTTCATAATTCTTTGTGTTCCTTCAATGTGAATCTGATGTGATTCAAGATCATTAACTATAGGCTCTCAATCTGAGATGTGAACTGATGTGAACCAAAATGTGTCAAGCTATGAGCAAGATGAGGCCAAAAGAAACTACAAAATCTAGATACAACTCATACGATTTGTCATCAATATGAAGATGAGATCAAAGTGCATGCAATGCAACTAAAATCTAATCAAATTATTATGCAAGAATCCCCCCTGATGGAACTTTATATAAGTTCATTCATTACAATACCCCATGATTGTAAAAGGAGAACATGCAAAACATGCATAAATTAAAGAGAAAATGCAAACCTAGTGCATGAAAACATGAATAGAGTGCATGCACAAACCAATGTTCACATCTGCCTCCATGATAAAAAAAAATGACCTTAGATCTATGTAGAGGACTAAATCAACTTTCCGGTGTTGCGAGAATTGCGAAAAACGGATAACCAAGGCAAAAGATATGCCCTCTGAAGCGAAAACTATTTCATCTGACTTCAGAGGCTTGCAAAATAAATCTAGAGAAAAAATGGAAAAACCCACTTGCACCACTACAAAGTATGCGAAAAGAGCTTTCTGACGATATCTCGTTTGCAGATTTTTGACACCGTGGTAGAAAGTTATGGTAAAATGAAAAAAGGGATTGTATTATGGCAAATCAGGGTATTGTGAAGGCTAACTGGGTGCAAAAATTAAGCACCTAGGTGGCTAGCCCCTGGTTCGCCATATGGCCAGGGGGAAAAAATTTGTAAAAAAGAAACCCGCCACCAGGCGGGTGGCAGTCGAGCAGAGTGTGGGTAGCACCGCCGGTGGCACCACCGCTAGCAATGGAGCCCCCCGGATTAGCCTGCGGTCTCAATGTGATCGGGGTGGAAGACAAAAGGGCGTGAGGGAGTTTTAACAGTGGTAGCGGAGGCCGGAGAATAGGGAGAAGCTGACGGAGAATGAAAGGGGTCGGTGGTGGATAAAATACCGACGGGGACAAGAAAAATAGCGGTGGCCAGAGAATGGAGATCAACCGGCGAGAACCTGCAGGAGCCAGCGAAGAATACGCTAGAGAAAGGACACCGACAGATCCTACTGTAGACCTTTTTCCATAACTAAATCACTTCCAACCTTATATCCTGAAAAATACTCCTATTTCTTTCCAGCCAGAGGTGCCAACTAATGAAAGTAGGACCAATATTCCAAACTATCTAGAGAAAAGAAGTCAGGGCAGGAGGCCTACCCAAAATTTCCCAAAACTCAACCAAAGTAGTGGCATGAACATAAGCATGATTCCAAGCCCCCCACCAAAAGTGTCAAAGAGCTATGGAAAAAGGACATTGGAAGAAAAGGTGAGAAGCACATTCTTCACTGTTATGATACAACACACATATAGAGGGGCCCTAGAAGCCTCTCTTCTTCAAGTTCTACCAGGTAAGGCACCTATTTTGGACAACCAACCAAACAAAGAAAATACACTTAGGCCAAAAAAAATTATTCCAAACCTTTTGCTACCAAGGAACACCAACATGCCCATGCACTTTTTTATCCAAGACCAGGTGACTCGAGGCAATCAAGAATCTTCCTTTCGAATTCAGGCTCCATGCCAAGATACCCCTCCCTTTAAGAGAGTTACACCTCCCAACCAAAATCCTAGTCAACTCAAGACGATCCTCCTCAAAATCACCTAGTGGCCACTATGAGGATCTTTCCAATGCATCACCTTAGCTGAGCCCAAAATATGACTAGATTTAAAGTCCACCACTTTTCTCCAACCAGCATCTTGAAAACATTTGCAAAGGGCTTGCAAATGAGGAAACATCGTAAGAAGAGGAGGATGGCCATCCCAAGAATCATACCAAAAAATAGCTTCAAAGCCTCCATGACAAATCTAAAAGAGGTCTTCCTTAATAAGCTTTGCTCCTCTTTTTAGAGTCTCCCAAATCATAGATCCCGTACCCAAAAGGTTGTATCAAGGCACATCCAAAGGGTTCATCCCCTGAAGGTATTTCAAAGTAACAATCCTTGCCCAATCCTGATCCTGGCATGTACATCTCCAATATAATTTAGCAGTAAGAACCTGACCGTTTAAACTAGCAAGCTTAAGACCCATGCCTCCCTCCTACTTCGGCCTACAAACAAACTCCCACTTAACTAGACTCTGCTTCGAAGAGGATAAACTTCCTGCCAAAAGAAATTGCCAGGCTAGGGAATCAAACTCCTTAATGAAGCTTGAAGGTGCAACCTGCACAAAGCATCTGTAGATAGGTAGGGCTTGAACAACAAATTTTAACAATGTCACTCACCCAGTCGATGAGAGCCATCTACAAGTCCAATGACTGACCCTCCTACAAAACTTGTCTAAAACATCTTGCCATATCTCCTTGTGTTGAGACCACATAATAATGGGAATCCCAAGGTAGCTCAAAGGAAGATAACCAATCTAGAAGCGAAGAATTTGAGCAATCCTACTTTGAATATGCTGAGGAGTATTGAAAAAGAACATAGAAGACTTATCTTCATTAATCATCTACCTTGAGGTAGCCAAATATGTGTCCAATGTCCTCCTTAGGTTAATAGCTTCATCAATTTTGGTCATACCCATCAAGGCAGTATCATCCACAAACTGAAGATGGGAGTGTGGAGGCAAGCTATTATTCCAACTCCATCCTTGAATCAACCCTCATCTAACTTGAGCCTTGATGAATCTTCCTAGCCCTTCTGCCATAATGATGAACATGTAAGGAGAAAGAGGAACCCCTTTCTAAACACCCCTCAAAGCCCCAAATAACGCAGAGGGTTCCCCATTGATAATAATATAAAAGGAAGTAGAAGTAACACAACTCATAACCCAATCCACCTACTGCTTGTCAAAGCCAAAAGCCAAAAGAAATTTTTGTAGGAAGGCCCATTTAACCCTATCATAAGCTTTGGGCATATCCAGCTTGATGAACATGGCTTTTCCTTAGAAGTATCCATAGAGTGGATGGCTTCAGTAGCAATCACCACCCCATCTAAAATTTGATGACCAACAACAAAACCCCCTTGCTCCTCAAAAATCAAAGAGCTAAGCCACGACTTAAGCCTCTATGTAATCAATTTGGTAATGATTTTATAAATCATATTGCAAAGATAAATGGCCTAAATTGGTCAAGGCTACTAACAACCTCCTTCTTAGGAATAAGAGCCAAAAATGTAGAATTAAAGGCCCTTAACATTTGTTTATTTCCTTGAGACTCTTGCACGACATCTAAGACATCCAACTTGATAATCTCACAAAACTTCTAGTAGAATTCAATTGGAAAACCATTAGGACCCAAGGCCTTACCTCTCATCATTTGGAACACCACCGTCTCCAGTTCCCACAAGGATATGTGAAGCATGAGGGCATCGTTCATTTCATTAGAAACCAACAAGGGAATACAATCAAGAATACAAGTTTCTTCTTCTCTAGTAGGGGGAATCTTCGATAAATAGGGTCGAGAAGAACCTAGAAGCCTCCCCAAAAATTTCTTGTAGCGAAGAGTTGAACTCCCTTTGGAGACACAAGAGAGGAAATTAGATTACCACTCCTTCTGGCTTTAACTAAGTTATGAAAATGGGTCGTATTTCTATCTCCTTCCTGAAGCCAATCAATACAAAAATTTTTGCTTCCAAAAAATCTCCTCCCACAACTCCTCAAAATACTTAGTTGTAGTAGACTCCTCCCTACTCAAATTATCAAAGAGACTATGATCCCTAATTTGTCTAGTGACCATGTCCAGACAAGCTTGAGCTGCCAACTTATTATGATGCAAATTACCAAAACACTACCTATTCCACTTTTTAAGTCTATATTTCACATATTGAAGCCTTTTAGCAAAAGAGTACATAGCTTTACCATGAGCAGGCCTCTCATTATGCCACCAGACAACCATCAAGTCTTGAAGAGAGTGATCTCTCATCCACATGAGCTAGAACTTGAAAGAAGGATTCCTAGGAGCACTGAAGGAAACCACAAAAAAATTGATTGGCTAGTGGTAATAGCCCTTCTAGTCAAGGATCTCAGAGGTGGTAGTCTAACTATCCCCAATCCAATAACTTGAAACAAGGAATCCGTCAAACCTTTCTCAAATAACACCATCATCACATATTCTATTGTTCCAAGTAAATATACCATTAATTGACCTCATATAAATAAGATTTAATAAATCTATGTTATCCATTAAAATAAAAGCAAAAGGGTTGAACTGAGAGATGTTGCCTCTTTTTTCCTCCAAGCAAGTGACAACATTAAAGTCTCTAACCACAACCCAAGGAAGAAGGGGAGTAAGAGACCTAACATACTTCACATGAGACCAAAGTTGTGCTTTTCCTGAGAGATCAGTCGAAGCATAGAAATTAGTGAAGAGACACATCTCACTAGAGTCCAAACAAGATACAACTATAGAGATAGAAGAACAACACAAAATCCACCATAGAGGAACAACCTTCCTTGGATCCCAAAAGCAAGCCACACCCCTAGAGTTACCATGAGCCCAAACACATTGGCACACACCACGAGCCCAGATAATGGGAGCTCTATTCATCATACCCTCCACCATCAATTTATTTTCCTGAAGAAAGACAATGTCAGGAGAATGAGTACCAATCAACTCACAAATAGCCTTTTGTATAGGGATGTTATTCATACCCATCACATTCCATAAAATGACAATCATTTATGGGGTTGGAAAAAATGAGAATCAATGGTCTTCACCAACCTAGAGTCCACAAGGGTCTCCCTAATAAGTTTCACCTTTTCCTGGTCCTTCGTATGACCCACTTTAAACAGTTTCTCTAAAGACCCCTTTTTAAGGGGTTTTTGTTGCAAACCCAAAATAGGCAAAGCACCGCTCCCCTTTCCCAAATCCAAACTCCCCTTAACCTGAGAAGGAGCTGGCTCAACATAAGCACCCACATCATTTAGGACCGAAACCCCACTAGGATCAGGAGCAACTAGGACCTGAGAAACAGTAACCACTTGCTCATCCAACTCAGCAACCACAATAAAATTTTGAGTAACATTCTCATTTTCTTCCATCAAAGCCACACCCAAAGGCCTAACACCTAAAGTCAGCTCAACAAGAATCCCCTCCTCTTAGGAAAAGTTTTCCAACACCCAAACTGATTAAAGACTCCATCATATTGTCTGTCCCTGAGGGTTCTCTTCTGACCTCTTTTGTTATGAGGCTTAATAGGAATGAAACCATCTTTTTCTACAACCCTATCAACTAAAGGATCCTTCCCTTTATTAGTCCTAGGAATAGACCCAACCTTATCATTAGTTTTAGCAGACGCTTGATTAAACTAAGGGAATTTCCTCTGGAAATTTCCATACTCATGATAGATTCGATATCTAAATGAGAGCGTTTCATAGTCAACTTGTTGAATCCAAGAAGAGTTCCCAAGATAGATTTCCACAAAGTCCTACAAAGGGTTATTTAAATTGATTTCCATAGAAAAATGGGCATATGAAATTACCTTCCGCTCCTGAGTTTGTTGGGATATGTGAATTGGTTTACCAAGTAAAAGAGCTATCATATGCAAAATGTTGCTCCTCTAAAACTCCAGTGGAAGTCATGGAAGACAAACCCAAACGGGAACCCTAGACGGGAGCTCCTTGGTAGAATTGAAACCCACATGCTAGGGTTTCACGATGAGCCCAACATGATTAAAGAAATACGAACCACCTTCAAAATCCCTATTCCTATTCTCCATGCATGTGAACACAACCATAAAATAATTGTTTGCAACCAACATTACTTCCATATCTCCTTTGGGGTTCCAAATCCTCCGGGTCTAGGATTCCAAAGTTGGAAAAGAAAGACGAAGACCCATTAACTTGTAGATCAAAGCATGCTTGCTTGAGTGCTCAACATCCTTCAAGACATAATCCAGTTGGATCCTTAAAACCGGTCGGTCTTGGCTTCTTTCTAGACACCCATTAACTTTCTTAATTCTAGGCACAACCCCACCAGAAGAAGAACCAACACCCACCAAGGATTTGTTTAGATGCTCCATAGGCTTTGCATGCAAAGAAGAAGATGGATCAGGCATATCCAGGTCTTCAAAAAATGACACATTAGGGGAGACACCACGATTCTCCATCAAAAAATTAAGCACAAAAGAGAAAAGAAAAACACTAAAGAGGGAGATAAAACCCCCAATGATGCACACAAAAGCTAAAAACACAAGAAAAATAAAGGGCCCTTCACCACAACAAAGCAATAACACCCCACATAGCCAAGAAGAGGAGTGAACAAATAAGAAGAACAGAATAAAACTCTAGAACTGCCCTTCACACCTATGCAAATCACCTCCCCATACAACCATGCCACCCCTTGGCTCCACACACTCCACCGTACCCCCACATGCAACACCACAAACATGCAAAATCATAAACCAACATGCAAGTCGCAACTTACTAGTCACGAACCTGCATAGACCACACCCCTGCACACCCTATCCTCATTGCTTTGCCCATAGGTGAACGTTTTAATGGGGAAATCTATTTAATCCTAAGAAAAGCATATTCATTAAAATGGTTTTATCACATATGAACAAGTTTAGAAAATCCCATAGCATTTAATAGAGTGCAAAAAATTAATATGTTTCAAAATCATCTACTAATTCAACATAATAATTACACTTAATTCACATATTTGCTCAATGATAACAAAATACAATAAATTAAAGCTATATGAAAAGTGTTTTTTATGTGAAGATTAAATAGAGTTATTATCTCTATCTATTTTTTTAATTGAATATAGAAATAAACCTAAGCTCAAATCTTATTGGTTTCCCATCATTTAGGATATTTGAATAAAATTATTTTTAAAAATATACTAAATATAAGTGTGAACAAGATTATTTTGAGATGATCAATGGATTCAAATAAAAATAACAAATCACAATCAATAACCCTAATCCAATAATTGAATAGACCTATTACCAATAAAGCGATAATGATAATCAAATGAAAGTAATCAAGAATAAAACTAAACTAATCTAACCTACTTTACCTCATCGAAAATCACCAAGCCTTACTCCATTGTCTTGATTGGAGGTAAAAAATGGGTTTTGAAGGGGCCCAAAAGCCTTTACAAAATAAAGCAGCTGATAAAAGTAGAAAACAACATTACACAACAATCAACCCAATGACAACAAACCAATAGCCAAAAAGAAGGCAGACAACCAACACCACTACATATTGTTTAGAATCTCAACAGCCTCAATTTCACTAGCATCCATCTTTTGCACTTTATCCATAGTATTAGAAACCTCTAAACCAGAGGCCCTGCTCTAAGCTTTCATTATGTTTCTAGTTCTGGCCCCCGACCCACTAGTTTTTACCTCACCAGTCAAAATACTACCTTTAACACCACCCTTCTCACCAGCGTAATCCACATCTAGCAGCTTACCTACAGTAGTAGTATCATCAGCAGACACAATATCCTTTCTCTTTTTCACAGTAGTCATAGGGGAGATCACCTTGGCAGAATCAGAAATAGCCAAAACCTTAGGGACATCTCCACTCTTCATCACAACATTGCACATTTTATCAATTTTATTTTCAAGGGATAAGATTCTCCCTTCCAAGTTTTGTTTTAGATTGATGGTCTCCTCTGCCACAGTATTAGCCACAGTATTAAGAGATTCCATCAGATCATCAATTTGGCTTTGGATAGAAGGATCCTTAGCCTTACTAGCAATACCTCTAATTCTTACATTAGTCCCGTTAATCTCATGGAAGAACCACTTAAAAAGTTTAAACAACACATTAGCACTATCCCGAGCCGAGCCCAATACATCAACATCCTCTCTGTCAAAGTTCTCAATCCCTTTCCCCACAACCACATCCTCATTAGAAGCACTAACATGAACCTTATCAGTAGAAATATCCTTACCTTTGCCAACGGAGATAGCAGTCTTCATCTTTCAAATGGAGTAGGTGATTTCCTCCACAATAGCCTTCCTTTTCATTAACCTATCCACATCCTCTTTGCTCCATTGTCAAAAGTACGAGATTATATCTTTTGATATGATATGTGGATTGTTCATAACCTTAGCATAACCTAGTTGTGTAAAAGCAAGATTGATGATGTGCTATAGGAGCTTAGATGCCAATTTGAGGAGGAGAATGGATGATCATAGGTGTTTGGTTTATAAGTTTTCAAGATGTGAGATTAACAGTGTGAGATGTAAGATCAAACTGATGATTGAGGATGAGATCAAGAAGCTATGCATGAGCTTGCATGAAAAGATGAAGTAAAGTGAAGTTCATTCCCTGTTTGTAGGAAAAGAATACTAAATTTAGGTTTTTGGAAGAATAAAGAAAGGACATGATTTTATTAAGAAATAAATAAAATAAATATTTTATTTATTTTTGAAGGAATGTGCAACTAAATAAATTATTTAATCTTGGAAGAATGATTAGCTAATTAAATAATTAAGAAAATATTTAATTATGAGGATAAGAAAGAGTGCATGATTTTTAATTAAATAATTAAAGAATTATTTAATCACGTGGACAAGAAAGAATGCATGATATTATTTAATTAAAGTGGATTAGGGAAAATGATTTGATTAATTAAATAATTAAAGGTGAAGGAGGGAAATGTGAATTTAATTAATGAGGGGAAATATGTTAGTTTAATTAAATAATTGAAAATTATTTAATTAAGTGTGATGAAAGGGGTGATAAGTGGCAATGACTGGAAATGATAAATATGGAGATGATGAATTAGGAGAATGTGTTAGACATTTTTAGGTGTCTACAATAAGGTCAAAATCTTTTTCATATATCATGAATATGGATTTATTGCAACATGACAAGATTACATGTCACAATCATCTATTTTTTGCAAATTGTATGGTCAAGATTTCCTAAAAAATCATAAGAATCCATTAATGGATTAAATGGCTTCTACCAAGCTTTTCTCAAGAAAATGAAAATATATTTAATAACCATTTTGGGTACACACAATCATTAAACAAGTGCCACCTAGTGGCGAGTACTTGTCTATCTAGTACTATAGTAATTGTATATGTCGGTTAGTTGATAAATTATTTGTGAGATATCAATTAGGGGTAAATCATATAATAATTTGAAATAATAGATTCTCACAAGTCATATGTATTGTAGCCACACAGTGGCAAGTACCTATTTTTGTAGGACTATAATATAATTATTTGTTGTGTAGTTGATGGATAAGTCATGACAACAATTTAAAGATTGGCTACATAATAGTTTGAGATCAACAAATTATTGCAAGTTGAATGTATCATGATTTTACTAGGTTTAATAATATTATAATTGTACATAGTTGAAGTTGAGTTTATTTATCCAAATAAATATTATAAAATATTAATGAATAAATGTATTTTTTTTTTTAAATCTTTGTAATTTGATTGATTGATTTAAAAAATTAAAATATAAACATTCAATGGCTCATAATAATCACAAGATATAAATATAAATTTAAAAATTTAAAAATTCAAGATTAAATAACAAATATAATACATTTGTTTCTTTTCTAATTTATGTATTAATGATATTTATAATATAAATTATATTAATTTTATAATTGTATATTTTAGATATCCTTTATTAATTATCATTAAAATAATTTTACTATAAAAAATTTAAATTTTCAGTTAAGAATATAAGTTTAGCTCAAATAAGTAAATGCAGTTTAAATATATTTTTATAAAGTAAATAATAATATATTTTTTTGCTCGGTAATAAGATTTTATTTTATTAAATAGTAAAGTCAGAACACATTGTCTTCTTGTTTTTCATGAAAAACCACCTTCCATCCAAAAAATCACCTACGAATACCACCCTTTTCTCAAAATTTAGCAATTAAAACCTACATCACCTTACTCTAAAACCCCTGATCATCTACTTCAAGTTCAAAAAAGACCTCAGATTTACATTCACAACATTAACTTGTAACTACACCAACCACCCTGCATTCAAATGCTAACTATTTCTACATCCCACGCAGGGCTAAACCCCTAGAATTCAACAAAAATGGAAAAAAGATAATCAAAAGTTTCATTACAGAAAGATAGAAATACTAAAAAGCTCAGGACGAGCTACCCAGGTCCACTCTACCCTCTATTTCTCTCATCACCTTCCTCTTCTGAGGATGAAGTTCTTTTCTTTCCAAATGTTTAGCTTTTTCTTAGGCCTAAGAAAACATCGCTTCCACCTCCATCAGTTCCACAAAAAGCTTCAAAGCCTCCCAACCATGTCTAGCCTCCTCTCTCCAGCGAACTTTGAGTCTCCCTTCCGGCCACTGCACAAACATAATGCATTTCTCAATCTCATCACTTTCTGCACTCTCAATCCCTTCACGAACATCCAGTCCTTCACCTAGGATGGCCCACTCCATAATTGAGTCCATTCCCTCCAAGAAGTCATTGTGCACAATTGCTTCCATAACCCCCTTCATTGTTTCCACCGTCTCACCCAAATCCAGACCCCATGCCATTATTAAAGAATAAACGTCCATGTTTGTATGATACCTGTGTTTTAGATCCTTGAACCCCTTGCCCAGAATCAACTACACACATTGCACCAACCTCTCATCATTGTATAGATAGATACCTTTCAATCTCCTTTTAGATGCTTCACCGAAAAATGGACAGAATTTTCGCTTTGTCAAGAGCGTGAAGTTTGCCTCCATTGCAAGTCTGCAACTCCAGAGCCGACACCCAAATACAAACCAATTCAATGCTTGTTCTCCACCACAAAACTTGAAAGAAGCATCAAGAAATGAGGGCTTAGAGATTTTAATCAAAACTAACACTCTTCACTCAGCCATTAATGCAAGACGTACGTTCAACACCGCCGCCCAATTCCACAACATTCTTTCAATCACTTCAAAAACTGTGATCAGTCATTAATTCTTTCTCATTAACTGCGATGTACTTACCACCTCTCATTAAACCACCTCCTCTAAATCCAACTGCCTTAAATCTTCAATCCTCATCTCACCAACTTCTTCAAATGTTAGAGCCCACTTCGATAAGGTGTCTTCTTCTACATTCCAAGATCTCCTTACATGACTAACAAAGAAGTCATCAAATGATGCTAATTCCTCCTCAATTTTAACAATTATATTATGAAGATGTCAAGCATCAATACTCCCCTTCATCACTACTTGAATGATTATGAGAGTCACCTTCTAAGTGAATTTTTGAGGGCCCTAGTTTTTTGCCAAATCTGATAGCCATTAATGTTGCTAAGGCTTCAACTACATTATTTGTCCCATCCTCCAACTTCTTCACCCCTAAGGCCAAGACATTCCCTTTCTAGTCACGAACAATAAAACCTACCCCTGATGGTCTAGGGTTACCTTTAGAGGCACCATCAAAATTTAATTTCCACCATCCCTCCATCAGTTTTTCCCAAGTAACCTCCACTAGTCCCTTAGAAGCTGGATCAACCCAACCATGCCGCTTAACGGGCCTAAGACAAATTCTCGACCATTGTGCCTGAATACACTTATCCTCCAAAATGAAGGGGACCCCCAGATTAAAGAAGCGTGAGGCTGCTGCACCGACCACTTCCTCTATACCATGATTAATTATCAACTTTAATCTATCTAGTGACTCTTCCTTTTCTAAGAATATTCTTTTGTTTCTTTAATTCCATATCTCCCAGACAACAATAGACGAGCATACCTTCCATATATAAGAGAAAGTCAAATTTTTCCTTTGTAGAGGCCACCCCTCAAAAAATTTCTTTAAAGTATCTGGGAAAGGGACCTACCATCCCAACGATCTCATCAACATTTCCCAGCACAAAGATGCCATCCTGTAATGTAACAACAAATGATCTAATGTTTCCTCTACCTCTGCACACATAACACATTTAGACAGTTCACAAAAACCTAAACGTTTTCTCCTTTCCCCTGTCAAAATGCATCCCCTAATCGCCAACCATGCAAAAGTTCCTGCCTTAGGTAAACATTATTTCCCCCAGCATAAATCAACCGACCATTCCTCACCCCCTGCTCCTGTATCCAAAAATTGGTATCCTAGTTTAACTGAATACTTACCATCCACAACACAACACCATACAACTTTGTCCTCCTTATTAGACCTCATAATCTTTCGAGAATTAAGAATCCCATGCATGAGAGCCCGCTGTCGATCTGATAAATCAACATTTTGGAGAGACTTCCAACCCCAATCACCACCTAGAGCATCCTCTCTAAATTCCAAATAATCACTTACCTTTTCACCCCAATGCTGAATAAATCAGTCTTAGATCCTACAATTCTCCATTCTCTTTCAATGCTAGAAAACCATCCCAATAATAATCCCAGAACTTCACCTTCAAACCATTCCTAATCTACCACGTAATATGATCTACTATCACCTAAGGAAAAGAAATAATAAAGTTCTAAATTGTTGAGCCAGAAGGGGGATTACACATGGTAAGGATCCTACTGTCTTCCATGGAGTCCAGATACTTGGATTTTAGAATCCGAACCCACAACTAAGAGGGTTGGGAGTAGATGTTCCACACTAATTTCACACCCAAAGCCTCATTCATTATATTCCAATCTCTCAACCCCGCTCCTCCTTTTTCCTTCGCCACACAAATCTTCTCCCATGAGAGAAGGGGTATCTTATCCTGATCATTGGCACCATTCTCAAAAAAAATTCTCATCCTTTGCCCGACAACCTTTATAATTTTCTTTGGTATTCTAAGACACATCATTGAGAAGATAGTAATGGCATAAATGACAGATTTTAACATCAAAATTTGTTTGGCTGATGTCAACCACCTACTTTTCCATCCATCCATACGCTTCAGACAACAATCCACCAACTCCTTCCACACTGCTAACTTGCTTGCCCCCCAAAATAATGGAATGCCCAGATATTTCCCAAGAAGAGAGCCCAATTTTATACCCAAAATAGAGCAAATTTCCCTTTGCTTCTAGCGCTAATATTAAAAAAGAAAATTTCAAATTTTCTCCAATTTATACACTGACCAGAGGCTTTGCTATATTTATCCAAAACTTCTTTCATCACCTTGGCTTCCCTAAAAGAAGCTTCCCCCATCAGAAGAGTATTGTCAACAAACTACATATAAGAAAGAGAATCAACACCTTTTGTAACCTAGACACCCTTCCAAAGCCCATCTCCCCTCTTTTTGGATATCAATCTTCCCATAACTTCAACCATTATTATAAACAAGAAAGGCGAGATTGGGTCCCCTTGCCTTAATCCTTTCTCTGAATCAAAGAAGCCTTGCAGACTTCCATTCACTAAAACCAAAAAGCGAGGGGTTTTAATACAACTTTCAACCCAGTTTACCCAAGCATCACAAAAGCCAAACCTCCTAAGAAACTTTAAAAGGATTTTTTTTTAACTTCATTGTACACCTTCCTAATATCCAATTTTACCAGCATTCTTTCTGTTCGAGCTATCTGAATGGAATGTATTGCCTCGTGAGCAACAATAACTCCTTCATAGATGGAGCTGTTCAGTGAAAAACCACTATGTTCAAGGGAAATCACAACATCAAGAACACCCTTTAGCCTATTTTCCATCACCTTCGAGATAACCTTATACACCATGTTACAAAGAGAGATGGGCCTAAAGTCATTAAAAGACAAGATTTCATCTTTCTTGGGGACAAGGGAAATAAACGTGTTATTGAAGTCTTTCAAAACAAAGCCATCCATTCTTGATTCCTCCACCACCTCCTAAAGATCAATAGCCACAACATCCCACCATTTATGAAAAAATAGCGTTGGAAAACCATTAAGGTCGGGTGCTTTATCACCACCAAGACTAAAGAGCAGTTCTATCTTCTTCCATTGTAGCAGCCTTTGAGAGCTCTACATTCTGGGCTTCTGAAACACACGAGGGGATAACATCCAGAATTTCATCTACATGAGAATTATCATTCTAAATACTTTTCAAAGCTTCCAAAAAGAAACACACAACTTCATTGCAAATTTCATCCTTTTCCGTAAGGATATTTCCATGCTTGTCTTGTATTGAAAATATTTTGTACAAGACCTCCTGACCTTAACTGAATTGTGAAAAAATTTTGTATTACGGTCACCCTCCTTGAGCTATGTCTCTCTTGATTTTTGTCTCCAAAATATTTCTTCTCTTGCCAAAATTTCCGCATAATGCTTATTGAGATCTTTTTCTTTTAGAAAATCATCCTCACTCATACCCCCTTCAATGACTTTTGAATGTAACACCCCCAAGTCCTGTTCAATTCTGAACTTTTCTGAGAAGATGTTTTTAAACACCTCTCTGTTCCATTTCTTCAAGTGCTCCTTGAAAAATTGTAATTTTTTGAAGAAAATAAAGGCTTTGTTTCCAACCCTTGGTGGCACATTAAACCACCATCTAGCTACCAATTCCATAAAACCTTCCTCTCTTAACCACATTTTCTCAAATTTAAACAGGCATCGATCTGGTACATCCTCTTGAATTCTCACACTAATTGGGTAATGATCAAAACCTGTAATAGGGAGTATGTCTGCTTGAAATGTCCACTGAAATTCTGCCTAATTTCTAGCTATGAAAAATCTATCTAATTTTTTAGCAATATTTAAAAAACCACTTCTCTTGTTTGTCCAAGTGAAGTCTCTGCTTTTAAACTAAATTTCAAAAAGGCCACTACTAGCCACAAAGTCACTGAAGTCCCTCTGTTTTTGATTTAACCATCCGAGACCACCTCTCTTATTAGACAGCCATAGAATTGCATTGAAGTCACCCCCCAGAAGAAACAAGCTATCGCCATTGATGGAAATCACCTCCAATAATTCCACACTCTTCTCATTTCAACGATATTGTTCGACCCATATACATTTATAATATAGAAACTTGAAAGTAAATGCTTAGATAAAATATTAACCTATTGCCAAGATTTTTCTGATCTAATTACTTGGACTTTAGCGACCGCCTCTTTATGTAGAATACCTAGGCCTCCAGAAGCTCCTTCTGCTTCAACTACAAGACATTTCCAACTGCCAAATCACCTACTAAAAGAACTTATATCATCTCCACTAAGCTTTAATTCTTGTAACAAAATAATATCTGGTCTCGTTTGATCAAACGAATCTTGTCAGGGGTATTGCAGCCCCTGAAATTCCATGAAAGGCCCTTCATTACTACGCCTTTTCCCGATCTCATTTTTTTTGCCCTGCTGCACTTCTCGCAATTTCCAATTTCATCCTCATTGATTTTGGCCCCCATTTCTTCTTTTCACCCACCTTCACCTTTACTTGCTTAGCCAAAGTTTGCTCCAGGGTTCTCTTCTCCAAAATGCCTAGTTCCGCACTTAGGCCCAAGTCATCCCCACCTCATGTCTCATCATCTGTTAGGGACTCTAAATCCAAATCTTCAAAAAGGCCACCATCCTCTCTAGCTTCCTCAAAGGGACTCTCCAAATTTTGAATTGGAGAGATCTGAATGTCTTTAAAGATGGGATCCTCAGTTTCAAAGCTTTCATCCACATTCTGATTCTCGACTATGAGTGACTTTTTAAGAGAATTTTGACTATCCTCCACCTCCCCACTTGGTTTCTCCCCCCTCAGATTATTCAAAAGATCATTGTTACCACTTCTGGGGTTTAAAGAGAGAGTCAAGTAACTTTCTCCAGCTTCAACACTCTGTATCTTGAAATCCTCCATGTTTGTAGGCTTCTCTGGGACAATTTCTACCTTCTCTGAACAACAACCCTGACCATTATCCAAATTTTCCTTGCAACTATCCTCCAATAGGTCAACAGTCTACTCACATGCTATACCCACATGTAAGGTATCGTTTCCTTCCTCCTGACTAACAACTCTTTTTTCTGGTGAGTCAATGCTTATCCGAGCAGGTACCAATTCTGGATTAATATCGTCAGAGCTCCTCATACCCTCAGCAAAATTCCAATCAGTTGCCTTCAACATTTCCCTTTCTTGAAAACCTATCCACAAACCAAGGGTTATTTCTGAATTTCTTAAGCTCCATTCTTCCCCAGTAGTTTGAACCCGACCTTTCAACATAGCTTCCAAAATCCACTATCTTCAGCTTGAAAAGCCCTTTCCTTTATCAACAGTAAATCAATTAAATCATTTTGACCTAGCCCCTTTCCTTTATCCAGTTGCTTGCATTCCCCTACAGGATGCCCTACCCCTTTGCAAAAAGATCACATTTCAATCATTTCCTCAACTTCAATCACTTATTTCCAGATGCCCTCCCCTGTTTTTAGTTCCACCATTTTGGGAAGAGGATGCACCGCCTACCAGAGAATACATATTCGTGCATACATGCTATAATATTTACTTGCTATGGTTTCATCCACCTTTACAAAAGTACCTAGTTTATTTCCAATCAACTTTAGGGTTTCAACATCCCAATATTCATGAGGAAGGTTATATAGCCATATCTAGATCGACACCTCCGTCATGATTTAATTTTTAGGATTAAAGTTTGGAGTCCAATCTTTAAGAAAAAAAACCTTACCCCATCAAAAAAGGGCCACTATTAAAAATCCATTCCTTATATTTGGCATTCAGACAAATGACGAGATAAAAACCATTGGGTAATGTTTTCAGAGTGGTTGCTTCACCCCAGTGTTCATTGCACTGATTCCTAACCCTTCTAAAGGTCGGCCAAGACCCACTCCATTTCATGAAAAAAGCCTTTTCCTTGAAATGGCTCACTAATTCATTCCAGGCTTGACCATCAATCAATAAGGAAACAATCATGGTATGCTGAGAGGTAGAGTTTACCTTTTCAATTAGTTGGGAGTCTCCTTGCGACTTTGGCCTCCAAAAATTCTTCTCTACTTTTTGAAAATCCTCCAGAGCAATCAGTCGCAGGTTTGCAAAACCCCACCTATTCCTTGTGTCAAATCTGTGATGAGCTGATTTGTCATTACCAGGGTTGTAAGCACCTTTGTGATTGTTTTCAGGAGCCTTCCATGCTTGTTGTGTGGTGCTCGCCACGGTGGGTTATGGGAGCGACCTCCATGCCTTTGGTTGTAAGGCCACAAGCTTAGATCTCTGCCAGGTCCTCGAGAGCCCTACAACCTGCGAAACCCTTGCTCCCTCCTTCTCTCCACCATATAATTAAAGTAAAAAATAATATTAGTAATTTATTAAAAAATCAAAATACAAATAAAAAATTAAACATATTAAAAACTTAAAATAATATTAGATTTATAAAATAAATTAATTTTCAATTAAAAATATAATTTTTGGTCATAATTTGATTATATTAAATTAATAAACCAATTATTGTAGACAAACTTTAGTAAATAGAAATAATAGAAAACACAACACTTATATTAACCGATGTTATATTTTAGGATATTGCATGTAGGATAGGACATGTCTATATTGTAGATTAATGGGAGGAAGTGAAAACTACATATTATATACAATTTACATATATTTTGTAAATGTTAATATAAAAATTGTATATAATCATGTAAAATACATTAATATTAATTATTAAAATTATATAAATAATATATTAATCATTATATTGTAAATTTTAGGATACTCATAATTATATTCTAGCTTAGTGGAACAAAATGGTAGTTAAATGCATTTATAATAGTGAATAAAGTATAATAACACTATATTTATAATTGTATATAGAGTTGCAAGAGCCAAGAGTGCTGTAGAGGGTGCTATGAGAGCTTGAGAGTCTTGCAAAGAGAGAAGCCAAGAGGGCTTGAAGCTGCTGTGAAAAATAAGGGAGTTGTGCAAGCAAGCAAGATGGTAGAATGCTTGAGAAAGAAGCTAAGGAGGAGAAGAAGCTAGAAGAGAAGAAACAAGAAGAACTTAGAAGACCAAATGGATTGAAAAGAATGCTTTTAAGGAGGGAAAATAAGCTTCTTCAGCCATTACAAGGCATCCCGGGCCGTTACCACCGGAAAAAGGTGAGGACAAGTGGCAAGCATGTTTAGAGACAATTTTTTGAGTGTTGAAATGTCACAGGACATTAGCGTGGCGCGCAGACACCCACACAGTGCACTAGTGTCCAGACACATCATGCTACAAAACAACAAGAATGGGAAAAGCCCATGGTTCGAAGCAAAGTTGACGCGCAAGGGTAGCTACTGAAAAGGGGTGTTAGAGCATCTTGAGAACGAAAAAAGGATGATGTAGGGGCTAAAATGATCCTTCACAGATGCTAAGGGAGTGGACACTAAAGAGGATGCAGGAATGTATGCAAAATTGCAAGGGGTGAAATTTTACGACTATACATTTTTCCCCCACTTTAGCGGCATATGAATCTACATTAATATGCACGCTAAAGGAAATCTACAAAATATAAATAACATCATATGCCAAAAGGATACTATAGAGGAAGTAGACAACTCTTTGAACCATGAAAGCATGCCCCCCAGGCTGAAGACCTGCAAGAGAAATGCATTAGACAAGAAAAAACTACACTAGACAACAATGTTAGAAAAAAGCTAAGGGATTCGAGTCAGCAAAGTAAAGAGACCTCGATGTGAAAGGTTGTCTCAGTACCATTTGTCATCCCCAAATTAAAAAATAACGCCAATAGAAGAACTCTAAAATGAAGAGAGGAAGAGCATATAGTTAAGATGAAGAAGATGTAGATCTTCGATCCAGGATACACAAGAGAGAAGAGAATAAAAGACAATTTAAGAATGTAAGCACCTCATAGGCCCATAGACCTGCAAGGAAGGTGTCCTCCAAGATCTCTCACATGAGGGACACCTGGAAAAGTGCCCTACAGACCCACAGACCTGTAGGGAAGGTGCCCTCCAAGATCTCTCACATGAATGAAACCCAAAGGAAGTGACCTACAAACCCGCAGACCTGTAAGGGAGCAACCTCCAAGATCTCTCACATGGAGAAAGCTCAGAAGAAGCGCCCTACAAACCTGTGGACCTGCAGGGAAGTATCCCCCAAGATCTTTCACATGGAGGAAACCCAATGAAGGGGACTCCACAGAGTTGGAAAGTGGCTTCATAGGCACACCTGCAAAGCAAAAGCGGCCATGTAGGCAAGTAGATAGTCACGTAGACCATCGACAAGTTGGAAGGCTTTCAAAGGGGTCCCTCAGGAACCCTTCAAAAGAAAAGGGGTCCACTCAAGGGATGCACTATTGAAAAGTGAGGTCTAGTCAGGCTACCCCCAAGCTAGACGTCAATGAATTTATTCGAGATAGAATATTTCAAAGGGGGTCCCTCAGGAACCCTTCAAGAGAAAAAGGGGTCCACTCGAGGGACACTTCATTTGAAATACATAGCAAAGAGAGGGGTCCTTAAGAAGGACACAAATCTCTAGAATGAGTTATCATTGCCCCCAACATACAGGGGAGGAGAACCATGCAAGATACTTAGATCATATAGGATAGAGGTAAATCTCGATATCACTTTTCATTTGAAGAAGAGGCAGGTGTATCAACAAATAAATGAGTGATAGCACCTGAATCATGAAGTTGTTGTATTTTATCCTTCAAGGCCTTACATTCACTAGTGGAATGGCTAGGCACTTAATGGAATGCACAAAAAGAATGTTTTGATTTATCATGTTTATGAAATTTCTTACGTGTAGGAGAAGGAAGAGTGATCAAGTGGGATTTTAGAAGCCACAACAAAATATGTTGTTGATCAAATAAAGGATGAGGAGCAGGAAGCAACCCTTTCTCTTGTGGAGAAAAGTTTGACTACTCACAAGAAGAAGATACAAAGATCCTCATGGAGAGTATTATTCTGGCTAGGGGGACCATACTCTTCTACGGGATCACCATCAGCCTTCTTGATAAGACTACCAACATTAACCTCCTTAGTAGAAGTGTGATCATCTTCCTCAGAAGGAGGATCAACACTAAGAATATTACAATTTACATTCACCTTATCCCGCGATATAGAAGGATGACCATCTTTCATAGTGGGTTTGAATGATGTTATTGGAAGGTCTGAGTGGATCGGGTCGACTTTATGTTCCCCACTAAAGGAATCAGTAAAGTCTAAGGAACCCCAATCATCACCAAGACATGCATTTTCTTGAGGAGTAGACTTAATACTTCTTGCTTCAGAAGGATCTTCTTTAGGGACATCTATCTCAAGAGTATCCTTTGTAGTAGGTACTACTGGAGTAATCGACACACTAGAAGATACTGAAGGAATAAGAGTAGGAACAACCGAAGCCTGACCGACAACTGCCATCTCACATAAGTGCATAGTATTAGGGTCAACCTTGACTGTGACTACTTTATTATTGCAAATAAACTTAATAGATTTATGCAAGGTAGACAGGACTACACCCATAGCATGAATCCACGGTCTACCAAGAAGAAGGTTATATGGTAATTTTTTAGACATAACATATACAAGGGTGGGTATGGTAATGGGTCCCAACCTCAAAGGCAAGAATATTGTGCCTAGGGCTTGCCAACCGACATTATCGAACCCATGAATAACAACAGAAGAAGGATTACAAGAAGATGAATCAATATTAATTTTAGGCAATAGATCGATGCTACATACGTTGAGTGTTGAAACGACATCAATGAGAGTACGTCTAATGCCAATTTTATTAATGTTAACTATGATCATTAATGGGTTTTCTTGTTTCTGTGCTTCCAAAGGCGGGAGTTCCTGCAGATAGAACGTAACATTTGGTGAATCCGCATGAATATACACCATCAATGCATTAGCATCCATCAGCCTAATGGAAGAAAGAAAGAGGATCTTTTGCAAGGCTTCTTGAAGCATACCTTGATAAACTGGAGCAGACTGAAGCAAGTCCCACAGTGAGATCTTAGCCAAAGTAAGTTGGAGTTGCTCGACAAGATCACAATCACTGGGTGCTTTAGTCATAGGTTTAGGAGCTTGAGGAAGACTTGGTTGTTTATTCATTCTATTCTCATAAGTATGGGCTACTGCTCTATAAGAGGGAGCCTTAGAAAGTTCGGGAGAGTCACTATCAAATGGAGCACCATTAATAGAACAAACCCTTTTAGAAGAAGGACTAGTTGGAGTCAGGTAAATAACCGGTCTCTTAGACCTTTGAGGAGTAGCAGAGACATAGATAACATTTATAGAATCATCACAACTAGTAGAATAATTATTTGAAGAAATATTCTTAACATCAATCCAAATAGGATCAAATGTGGAAGGAGACTTATCGTTCGCTAATGCATCATCTCTAGAGGAGAGTGCATTGGAATGGATAAGGAATTCATCATTCAAAAATGCAACGTCTCTAGGAGAGAGTGCATTGGAAGGTATAAGAGATTCATCATTCATGAATGCATCATCTCCAAAAGAGAGTGCATTGGAATGAATGGAAGGTTCATTATTCACAAATGCATCATCTCTAGAAGAGAGTGCATTGGAATGGAGAGAAGGAAAAGTAACATTAAGAAAGGTATCAATGATTTCTTCTTCTTGTAACAAAATATCCTCTGAAGCAAGAGGACTTTTGTGAGAAGGATCAAAGATATCAAGTGACGTAGGAAAAGCCAAGTCACCATCACATGCATGAAATGGAATATCATTAACATTTTTAACAAAACTAGATACTGAGCTAATAAAAGAAGATATTAAATTTATTTCAGTGAAAGAACTAAGATATATCGAAAATTAGAATTTTCTAATTTTTTGGGTATTTTCTATGTTCTAGAAATTCGCATTTTCGGAGGTCTTCGGAGCATAATTCGAGTTCGGAACTTGCATTGGTCCTTAAAATTTGACTACCGAAGGCAGTCGTATTTTAGGGACTAAACTAGTTCTCCAAGAGACCTTTCCAATGGTGTAAACAGTTTTGAATTCCGAGCACCGAGTCAAAATTTATGACCCCGCCAAGTAGGGGTAAATAGATTCCTAGTTTTTTTGAAAAATACCCTTCTTCATGCCAAGTTCACCAAAATGTAGAGAAGGGGGATTCACTACTCATGAGTTCTCTTCATTCAGAGAGTGTCATGCGGTGAACTGCCCTAAACTACCTCAAGGAACAACATGAAATTTTTTAGAATCAGAAAGAGCAAATCACAGAGATTTTCTGGACAAACTAACAAGCTCTCGGCCAAAGGACGTCAGCGCAAAATACAAATGAAAGCACAATGTGCTGGCATCCCAAAGGCGTGTTGGCATCTCGTATAGACCAGAAAGCGAGAATATCACAGAAAATAACAAAGTGGCTACTTCTACTTTGATTACTAAAAACCTTGGAATGTGAGAAAGCAATAGAGTATAACCGAATTGAAATAAAGTGAAGTAGAAAAGTAAAGATAAAGAGAATAAAGGAAAGAAGATGCTCACAACAATCCAAGTAATGAAGCCTCCAGCTGGTAGATATCTTCAAAACCTGCATGCATGATATCTAGAGAGATTTTTGGGGCTGTATAGGGGTTTTCCTTAGTCAAACCCCCATTTTGGTGTTCCCACCTCCACTGACAACCAGATAGAAAGAGAGAGAGTGTAACCAAAATGGAAAGAGTGTGTGGTGAAAGAAAAACCTGCTTAGGAGTAGAACCTGCACCACCAAGTATGAGTGATAAAAGCAATCCCCGCTTGAGGAGGAGAACCCGTATCACAAAGTAAGAATGCAAATGATAGGGGATGTGACAAATCCCAAGATGCTCAAAGGTGCAAGCAAGGCTTAGGAAGCCAAGTAAGAAAATAAAAAGAGCTGCAAGAGCCAAGAGTGCTGTAGAGGGTGCTATGAGAGCTTGAGAGTATTGCAAGGAGAGAAGCCAAGAGGGCTTGAAGCTACTGTGACAAATAAGGGAGTTGTGCAAGCAAGCAAGATGGGAGAATGCTTGAGAAAGAAGTTGAGGAGGAGAAGAAGCTAGAAGAGAAGAAGCAAGAAGAACTTAGAAGAGCAAATGGATTGAAAAGAATGCTTTTAAGGAGGGAAAAGAAGCTTCTTTAGCCGTTACAAGGAATCCTGGGCCATTACCATCGACAAAAGGTGAGGAAAAGTGGAAAGAATGTTTAGAGATAGTTGTTTGAATGTTGAAACGTCGCAGGACATTAGCGCGGCGTGCAGACGTCTACACGGTGCGCTAGTGTCTAGACACATCATGCTACAAAATGACAAGAATGGGAAAAACCCATGGTTCAAAGCAAAGTTGACGCATAAGGGTAGCTACTGAAAAAGGGGTGTTGGAGCATCTTGAGAATGGAAAAGGGCTGATGCAAGGGCTAAAATGAGCCTACATAGATGCTAAGGGAGTGGACACTAAAGTGGATGCATGAATGTATGCAAAATTGCAAGGGGTGCAATTTTATGACTATACACTTACAAATAACCATGGGCTCCAGAACATAGATGTTTGGGTAAGGGACAAGTGCATTTTATTGAGGTTGTTTCAGATTCAAATACATATGATAATGAAGATTTCTATGACACTAAAGAAGAAGCAAGATATAGGAAGAAATATAGTTTGGTAAGGGATTCACTATAGTAGTCCTATCTGGAGCACCTAGATACCATCCTTTCAGAGTACAAAGAGCTATAGTTGGTCAAAGGAAAACTATTCTCATTGATAGTGGAGCAACCCACAAATTTATAGATGAGGGTTATGTTTCTGAAAGAGGATTTAAGATAAAATATTTTGAAGGTTTTAGTGTTACTGTTGTTGATGGTTCTAGTATACCCTGCACTAGTGTAGTTTGACAACTCAAAATGACTTTGGGTGACTATGAGATTTGTGATGATTTTTATGTGGTAGGAATATGAGAGATTGATGTTGCATTGTGTGTCCAATGGTTGCACTCTATTAGAGGGTACTACACAAACCATCAAACCATGGAGCTCAAGTTTCATGCCAATAGGAAAGAAATATTGTTAAGAGGTTTATCGAATGGAGCCCCCAAGAGGAGTTTCTGCTAAGAGAATGGAGAGGAATTTTCAAAGGGGAAAAGTAGATTAGTCAACATGAATCTTGATCCACACCACAATATCTTTCAAGAAACAAGGAATAAATCATTTTGAAATCCAATCAATTCTTGATAAGCATAATCTAGTTTTCAATGATTTACCTCTAGGGTTACCACTTGATAGGGAATTTGAGCATGTTATAAAGTTAGAATAGGGTTCCAAGCTTGTAATCACCACTAATTACCATCATCCAAGAGGTTACAAGGAAGATATAGAGAAAACTATCCAAGAGCTTCTTGACATGGTGTTCGTAAGGCCTAGCTCTAGTACATTTGCCTCTTTTGTAGTTTTAGTGAAAAAGAAGTATGACACAATGAGAATGCACATAGATTATAGAGCCTTGAATAAGAAAACTATTAATAATAGATACCCATTCCAAGGATAAATGAATTGATTGATGAATTGCATGGAGCAGTATATTTTTCAAAGATTGATCTAAGGTCAGGTTACCATCAAATCCGCCCAAGGAAAGAGTATGTGGAAAAGACTACTTTCCAATGTCACTATGGCCACTTTGAATTTCTTGTCATGCCCTTTGGTCTCACAAATGCACCAACAACCTTCCAATATTCTATGAATAAGGTTTTCAATAGGCAACTTAGAAAATTTGTTGTAGTGTTCTTTAATGATATTTTGATTTATAGTAAGACATGGGAAGAGCATTTCAAACACTCAGATACAATGTTGGCTATTTTGGAGCAGCAATATTTCTATGCCAAATTATCAAAATGTGATTTTGGAATGACTAAAATTTTGTACCTGGGACATGTTATAAGTTCACAGGGAGTTGACCAACAGAAGATTCAGGCTATCATTGATTGGCCTCCACCCACCAATCTTACTCAATTGAGAGATTTATTTGGGTTGTGTAGTAATTATAGAAGATTTTTCAAGGGTTTCTCTCAGCTTGATACCCCCTTGACTAATTTTTGAATAAGAAAAAAGATTTTTTTTGAACCAAGGAAGCTCAAAGAATGTTTGAAAAGCTCAAAAAGGGAACGAGTTCATGCCTAGTGCTTGCGATTCCTATTTTTTCTCTTCCATTTTTTGTTGAGTGTGATACATCTAGGGAAGGTATTGGGGTTGTCCTAACTCAAAAGGGACATAAAATAGCCATTGCGAGTAGGAAAATAAACAAATTGGAAAAAGGATACTCTATCTATGACAAATAAATGTTGGTAATCATGCATGCACTAGACAAGTTCAGACAATATCTTGTTTGTGGGAAATTTACGTTTAAGAATGATCATAATAGTTTGTGGTTCTAATTGAATAAAAATGAACTTAATGACCTTCAACAAAAAGGGGTAAGTAAATTGCAAGCTTATGACTTTGAGATTGAATATTTCAAGGGGAAGAAAAATGTTGTTGCTGATGCTCTTTCTAGGAAGCCATTTTTATGTTCTATCTCTACCATCACTGCTGATTGGAAAATTTCCATAATTTTAGAATATGCTAAGGACTCATTTGCCTCTAACATCTTGGATGGGAAATTGAAAGATCATAGGTACAACATTGTTTATGGGTTAGTCTATTATAAGAATAAGATATACTTGGTACCAAAGTCTAAAACTAAGGAGAAGATATTGAGAGATTTTCATGATACCCCTTTGGATGGTCATCAAGGGTATTATAAGACATACAGACAAATACGAGAGATATTTTCTTGGAAGGGAATGAAAGAGGATATACTCAAGCGCATTAGAGAATGCTTAGTTTGTTAGCCAAACAAAGGTGAATAGATTTTCCAACTAGATTATTACAACCACTCCCCATTCTTGAGAAAAGTGGGAAAACATTTCCATGGACTTCATTACAATTTTTCCTAAAGCAAAAGGTAAATATTTCATATTATTTGTGATTGATAGATTGAAAAAATATGCATATTTATTCCTATCACATACAAATTTAAAGCACTCCAAAGTATAATTATACTTCAAAGAGATTTTCAGATTACATGGCTTGCTAAGGAACATTGTTAGTGATGGGGATGACAATTTTCTTAGCCATTTTTTGAAGGAGTTGTTTCATTTGACAGGTACAGATCTCACACCCAGCATAGGCTATCATCCCCAAATAGATGGGAAAACAAAAATTATCAATAAGTGGATAGAAGGATACTTGAGGAATTATGTTTCAAATCAACAATGTACTTGGGTGAAATGGTTACATTTAGGGGATTATTGTTACAACACCGCCCATCACATGTCCATTGAAATACCTCCATTTCAAGCTCTCTATGGTTATGATGCTCTCTCTTTTGCTGATTCATTGTTTTTAGATAGTAGAGTCCCAACAAAAAGTGAATTTGTCCAACAAAGTCAGGAGATTCTAAGGTCACTCAAAGACAATTTCTGCCATGCTCAAAATAAAAAAAAGGTTGTATGTAGACAAAAAGAGAATGGATAGAATATTTGAGGTTGGTGATCTAGTTTTTGTAAGCTTGCAACCATATAAGCATAACTCATTGAAGAAAAGTGGAGTGAAAAATATCAAGCCAAAATTCTATGGACCGTACAAATTCATCAAGAAGATAGAGGAAGTAGCCTATGAGTTGGAATTACCACCAGGTTGCAAAATACACAATTTTTTTCATGTTTCATGTCTCAAGAAAGTGGTGGGATAGCAAGTTGTGGTGGGATATCAAGTTGTGACTTCTCCTGAGTTTCCATCATTATATGATGAGGGAAAGATAATTTTGATACCTGAAAAGGTTTTGGAAACAAGAGAGAAGAAGCTGAGAAATAGAAGCATCACTGAGCACTTAATCAAGTGGAAATATTTTCCCATTAAAGATGCAACTTGGGAAGGGTCAGAAGTTATCAACCATCCAAATATTCATTGCTTGAGGACAAGCAATCTTTGGGAGGGAGGACTTGTCATGTCCCCTTTCTGAAACAACATGTTTTCGTAATCCCAGAATAGTAAGTCTTAATTGAAGGATGAAGCGGGAAATCTATTTTTTTAAATTTAAATAAATTAAATTATTTTGGGGGATAAATTTATTAATATTTATAAATATCATTTTTGGGCCAAGTTGGGCGTGGGTTTCTAGTGGTGCTTGCTAATAGTCAAATTTGGTGATTCTCCTCTTGGCAACGAGAGTTACAATCTTTATGGTGACCTATTCTTATCGATGGGAGTTACAGTCTTTCAAATTCAAGATTTCATCCCTTGGGTATGGTATTTGGGCACCCAAATTGGTGTTGGTAGTGGTTTGGTGTATTATTGCTTTGTCTTCCAAGTTGGCATTCATTCTATGCACTATTTCTCTCATAGGTTGTGACTATTCTTTAGAGGCTGATAAATCAAAGAAGGATTAATTTCCAGGGCTAATAAACTAGGGGGATTGAGGCTCAACGATAGTGGTTCTCAGGGTCTCCAAGATAAATTTCATGCAAGGATCGTAAATGTGTTGAAAGCATTCCATTTTGTGTTCTTATTCCATTTTGATTGCAAGAGTTTAATTTAGTTTTGGAGTGCATAGTGTAGATTTATGAGTTTTATATTATATTTCTGTTGTGAGAAACTATGTCGCCAAAAAATGTATAGTTGACATTTTTATGCTCACTTGAGTCTTTCTAATGGGATTTGGCTTGATTTTTCTTAGGTATAATGTTGTAATGTGGTCAAAACATTCACATTAGGGCTTAAACATTTAAATTATGGTGTCTTGTGAAGGTGTTGTGTAGTGTTGTAAAACATTTCTACACTTTTCTAGACTCTATTCATTACAATTCACCTAAAAATCACCTTTTCATCACTTATTAAGTCCTATTTTGAAGTGTTGTAAAGTCTTGTAACAAGATTTCATGCT